>NDGN011169881.1:0-12931 GCA_002564285.1 Tympanoctomys barrerae | reverse complement strand
GGACAGCATAATTTTATTAAAGGACATGTGGTGCAAGAAATTCCTGAAAAAGAGGGTGACAAAGTTTGGTAGTTCACTAACCTTAGAGGTGTTCCAGAGGGCTCAATGGAAAGGTGTTAGGTGTGGGAGGCACAGGAAGGATGTTGGCTAAACGTAGGAAAATTACACACAAATCAGTATCTAGAAAGGAAGGAATAAATCTTGTACTTGGATGGTGATTAGAAAAGAGGGAAGTGTGGCATGTGTTGGAATTCAGTCTTGATTTAGAAGGGGTAGGAATAATGGCTGTGGTTTTAAAATTAGCCTACTGCTACTTCTTTAAGCCTGGCTTGCATGCTGTATATTTTCAGACCCTTATTCTAAAAGACCTATAGCTCTTCCTCCAATACATCCTTCCAGGGTCTAGTATATGTTATGTACTTTATAAGTAATTTAAAAACTAATTAATAGAGATTGTTGATGTAGCTCAATTAGTGAGGGTTTGCCTATAATGATGGAGGCCCTGGGCTTACTCGCCAGTACTGACAAAAAAATAAAAAATGAAAAAGATAGTTGGTAGAAATATAACGTCACCTTCTGTAACAGTTTTAACAAACTTTGCTTTAGTTCACTAATCTTCCTTTGTCTTTGAGTTAGAAACCGACATTGTCCAGCTAATCTCGTTTGGTAGTGACATAATTAAACAAAAATCTAACATAGTCATATTATGCTTATTTTCATATGGTAGCAATTAATTACTCTAAAGGAAAACTCAGGGCCCTATTTTGTGTGACCTATTCAAATAACTTTATTATGTGCTCTTAGGTTTGAAAGAGATGATGTGAATGATCTTTTTAGTTATGTATCTATAACAGAAGACTTATTACTAATGCATGTAGTGAAAAACCTGAAGGAAAGATGATTATTCCAAGAAAGTTTGGTGCCAAAAAAATAGTTTAGAAAGGCTGGATATCCAGTATTGAGTCATAGGAAGTGGGAACATGAAAATTGGTTTCACTGGAAAACATTCTGCATGTAACACATGGTACATTTCAAATGACTGTCAAGATTATATATATTTTTATTACATTTTGTTTTGCTATCCATTATTTGACAGGACCTAAGAAATTAGCCAGCCATATATAATAAACTGTATTCTAAGCATATGTGGTCTTTGCATATGAATATATTTTAGGCTGTATATCTGCCATTTGGTAAGAGCACATCTATTTTTGCATTTAAATGTTATTCCTCAATTGGTTTCCATTTAATGGCTAATTTGGGAAGATTTGCATGTGTGCTGGCCATTTAAAAATATTTTTGGTACAAGGACTATTTTGGCACTTAATTTGTTTTTATTACTTAATAGTACTGCCAAGACTATTAGCAGGTTTACAACTGCCCATCTGTCCTCATGGAAGAACAGCTCTGCTTTCTTTGTGCAGGGGCTGCTGAAACTGGGAAATTACACTGTCCATTCAGTCCAACTAAATCACCTGCCTAGAAAAAGGCAAAGAGAAAGTGTCTTTCCTGTATACATGTGTATAACAGAGCTGGTAGGCAGAGAGGAGAGATGTAGGGTTGGTTAGAATACAGAGCCAGAACTTCCATTCTGAACTGTTACTGAAATTTGGTTACAGGAGCAGATATTACCTTTATCACTCCTCCCACCATATTTCTAGCTTTGTGTAGAAAAGAGCAGCTGTGCTATCATAGTGTTTCCAGGAACTGCAGTAAACAGTAGTGATAATATTCTAAATTGTCCTTTATAAGGTTTTTTCTTATACATTATGTTAATGAGGATATTTTCTCCACTTTACAGATGAACTAATTGTGGCTCAGAGGAGTTAGGTTACTTGCTCAAAATTACATACTGATTAAATGGTAGGCCTCCTGGCGGCAAATCCTATATGCTTTAATTATTTTTAAAGAAAAAAAAAGGACTATAATGTATCTTTCATAAATTCTAGTTTTAGATTTATTTAAGTGGTGTTTTAGGAAACAAACTTAAGGCCGAATATATTTTGACTTTTGTTATTTGTCCTAGTCACTTACAAGCTCCTTCAACTTGGAAGGTCTGTCATCACAAAAAGTATTTTTCTTTTAGTACTTTCAATAGGTTACCTCAATGAGTTCTTGTCTCTATTTTTAAAGAACAAATAAGCTCATAATCTTATCATTATGCCCTACACATAATGAGTCACTTTTCTCTTATTATCTTTGTCTTTTGCATAATTTGTATTTAGGCAAAGATATCTTTAAGTTTATTCTACTTGGAGTTCACTGAGCTTCTTAGATGTGTGGTATCTTTCACAAATTTTGGTGAAAGCATTCAGTCATTATTTCTTCGAATATGCTTTCTTCTTTCTCTCCTTCCCGTCTGGAACTACCATTATGTACATATTGGCATTCTTGCCGGTTTATCACAGGTTTCTGAGGTTCAGTTCACTATTTTTAATCCTCTTTTTTTTCTTTCTGTTCTTCAGATTCAATAATCTCAATGGACCTATCTTCATTCACTGACTGTTTGTTTTGCCTGTTCAAATATGTGGTCAAGCTCCCACTGCTCGATTTTTCATTTCAGTTATTATACTTTTAAACTTTGGAATTTCTATTTATTTTTTAAAATTATTATAGGTTGAACATCCCTTTCTGAAAATTCAAAATGGTCCGCAAGCTATAGCTTTCTGAATGCCAACACAATGCCAAAGGAAAAAATTCTACATGTGACTTGTGATGGGTTGCAGCTAAAATACTGGCATGTAATACAGTTTACAGAATTAGTAAAAATACCAGACAAAATTACTTTCAGGCTAAGTGTGTAAGCTGTACATGAAATACATTTTATATTTAAACTTGGATCCTATCTGCAAGATATCTGATTATATTTACACATGAAAAGGGTAAGTGTAAAAATCAGACCATGGTTTTTCTCCTAGGTTTACTATAAGTGCTATTTATTTTAGTTGTTACTTATGAACAAATATAACAAAATCTGTAAACTTTACCACTGCTACAATTTGGATAGTTTGTCTCCACAAAGGTTCACACATTTTGAGATGTTAGGTCCCTGTGTAACAATGTGGGAAGGGTGAACTTTTTACAGGTGGGGGCTTAGTGGTAAATCCTTGGGCCACTGATGGACCCTTGTTAGTTCTTGAAAAATAATTCTTATAAAATCTAAGGCTGGCTGCTCACAGACATTCTCTGGCTTCCAAAATTGAGGTGTAATTACCTGTTCTTACCTATGCTTATGCCACTGTCATGATGTGATACAGCTGAGAGGATCAACAACAGAACTGAGCCAGTGCCATAACCTTGAACCTACAAAAACTGTGAGCCAAGTACACTTTTCTTATCAGTGAGCTAAGGTATTTTGCTACAATAATGCAAAATTAACTTGGGTAGCCACTGAAGTCTCTATTTAGTTAGATTAGTGGCCATTTAAAGATTACATAGCAGATCTTCTTAAAAACCTGAAACCAATAATATTTTGTTGAAGGGACCCTTTAGCATGTTTAGGCATGCTTTCAACTCTAACTTGACTTTCACTTTCTGTGCATACAGAAAGTGAAGGTCAAGTTAAGGACAGCTAAAGTTCAGAATATAGGGGCTTTTCAGGTCTTTCCTGAGCATGCACATAATCCTGAGCATGTGCAGAGCCCTGTGCACAAGCATGTCCTTCTAGGTTTCCAGGAATATGACAGTTTTTAAAAGCCCTGTGGACATCTCAATTCCCCAGGTTTTCCTTTTAAAATTTCTGGTAGCCTTGTTTATCTCAACTGTTTTCTACAGCCGCAAACAAGCTCAAAATTTATCACTTGCATCTTACAGTGGAATCTTGATTTATTAATTTAATTTGTTCATGAGGGCTATTTGTAACTCAAGTTACTTGTAAGTCAAGACTATTTTTGCTGTAAGAAACAATGGAAATACACATAAGGCATTCCAAATCTCCCAAAACACCCTTTAACTAATGTTTTCATAATAAGAAAGGGTTGTATAATGTGCAGAATTTACCAGAAACACCAATAATTTTCCTAGTGTATATACCAAAAAGTTATCAAATGTGCCTAACTTACTACATTGTACTAATTATCCAGTTGACATCTTTTGCTTGCAAGAAGGGAGGATGAAATGGAAAGTGCTTATTATTTGGAAGGAGATTCCCCTTCCATAAGAATACCAGAAATCTGGCTCCCTGGTATCCTTTCTCTCCTATGGAGAATCTGTATGCCACTAGGACCTGCTTCTGACTCACTAAGTCTCAACCTTGCAGAACTAAAAAGTAGTCTGATGTCTGTTTCTATCTTTTCTTTAACACTGTTCTGAAGTTTGATATGATAAACAATACAACGATTGGCTTTTTCTCTGTCTTTGGATCTTCTGTGTGGGTGGTTTGCAGCTGTCCATTTTTTTTTTCAGGATTATCTTTATTTCAGAAGTTTGCTGCACTGATTGATACTCCCCTTCCTCTTCAGAAAGCTCCTCCTCAGCCACCATTCTCTATTGCTCAGCAAGAAGTTGAAGTTTCTCTGAAGATAATTCCTCTGAATGTTACTCTCCCAGGTCTTCAACATCACCATTGTTTATCTGCAAGCCTAAGGACTCTGCTATAGTGACAATGTCATCAATTGAAGGCTCAGGATCCTACATATAGTCATAGGCCATACTTTCTTCCAGGCAGATCTCAGCATCCTTAGAGAGACACTGACCCAGGATTTCTCAATTAATCCTACACAGGAAAGAATGTTTTAATGTTCTTTTCAGAACACTTTAAGGGTTAAATCTATATCTGAAACCATCTGGAAGCTCTTCAGGAATAGCTCCTTGATGTATAGCTTCTTAAAGTTAGCTATACTCTGCTGGTCCATAGACTACAGTAGAGGAGTTGTAGTTGGTCAGAGGAACTTGACTGAGAGCCACAGGAATTCTTCAGTCAGTTCTTCTTCAAAATCTCACAGATGAGCAGGAGCAGTCTCCATGATGAGGACAGCATTGAGTGGTAATCCTTTGTCCTCTATATAGTTAATAGGACAGAAAGCTTCCCTCATCCATTCAAGAAAATGTACTGTACTCTTATTATCCATGCTTTGACGTTTCCATATAACTCCTAACCTATTCTTCCTGACTTTATGTTTTCTGAATACTTGAGGGATCTCAGAGTGACAAACACAGGCTTTATCTTGAGGTCACCATTTGCACATAGCCATAAGATTAGGCTATCTTTCATAGGGTTGGGGCCTGGTATTTCTTCCCTTCCTGGATAATGTATGTTCTCCTGTACATTTTCTTCCAAAAAAAAAAAAAATGCCAGTTTCATCATAGTTGCAAACTTCAGAATGAAAGCCATTTCTCCATGTTATCATTTCAAAGTGGTATATGTATGTAATTTTCAGCACCACTGGCTGCTTCACCATGCCTATTTATGCTATGAACACCACTTCTCACTTTAAAGTTGTGAAACCATTCCTTACTAACACAAAATGTTTCACTATTTTCACTTTGTTGATAAGTTATACTTTATGATATCTGCATTTATAGTCTTAGCTTTTTCACAAAGTATAAACTCAGGCTATAACCTGTCATCTAACTTTCATTTATCCATTCTAATAATAGACTTTTAAAAACCCTTATCTAACACTGTTGATCAGAACTTACTAATCTGAGTAACACTTAGCAACACAAGCTTCCTTACATAAATGTTTTCTCTACAAGACTGTCAACATCAACATGATGGGTTTGGACATGCTGTATATATTAATGAGATTGTCACATGAATGCCACTCTCATATGTCTCCACAATTTCCTTTTTTACAATTACAATTGCTTTTTTTTTTTTATCTCCCCTTCCCTCTTTAGTTTCTTTTCTAGTTTCTTGGGGGCAATTCTAATAGCAGTAATTGTAGCAATTATATAAACTACCGGCTAAACTCATGTTCACAAACAGCTGCATCTGGGCTCAGGTTGATACCTACATATGCTTTTCTGGCATCAAAATCTTTGTTTACAACTGAATACGTGGCCAGCATTCAGATTGTAACTCAAGACTTTGGTTACAGGTTAAACTTAAAATTCCAGTCATAACTCAAGTTGTTTGAATGTGAGGCTAGTTATAACTCAATGGTCCACTGGAATTGTTCCTGACATAAAACCACAGCAACTGGGAGGACAGTTCCTAGTAGGTAACATTTAAGAACATTTCTGAAACTCTTATTTTGATAACAAAAGTTATTTTTACCTCACAAACAAAAAGTATATTCTTATAACAATGTCAAAGTGGTGAGAAGATCAAATATATTCCCTAATGGCAAATGAACTTGAAATATTAAGAGAAGATGAGTGAAAAGTTTTTAATTGACTACTGAAGAACAAGTGATGAACTGAAAAACAAATCTGTGCATGAAATAGACATTTCAAGTGACTGAATGAAATGATGCCTATGTAGAAGTAGGGATTGGTAGACAGCTAAGTACATGTTAAAACTTTAATGAAGTAAAAAACTTTTTAAGTAATACTAGGTTTTTAGTCATGAATGTGCTGGGCTTAATTGTCTTAAATATAAATGGCTGGCTGGCTTTCTTTCTTTCAAATGGAAATTGAGCTCAGGACCTTGTGCTTGCAAGGCAGGCACTAGAGCTAATGAGCTACATCCCTGGCAAGTGTCATGACTTATAATCAGTATTTTATAATTAATAACAGGAGATACATAAGTATCATATGGAAGAAGTATGAGATTGAATAGAGATACTTTTCACAGGTAACAAAAATAAAATGTATCCTGATAATAGGATAAGTTTATTTTGTTTCTACTTTACTGTAAAAATTTACCATTTAATAAGATAAAATACAAATGTCTGCAGTCTGAAATATTGCCTCCTTATTTCCTGTTTATATGTATTTGATTTTTAGTTAATGTTAAAGAAAGAAAAGCTTCTATACATTTTCAACTAACAGAAGTCATGTAGAAAAGAAAAAAAGAAGAAAGAGACAGAAAAAAAAAAGAAAAAAGAAAAATCCCTTCTAATACTGGAACCAGTTGAGAAACCACAAATATTCAAATGCAGGAAATCATGATTTTATAACATTTTAATGTGATCTACTCTTGGGAAACAAAGTTAACCAAACTCTATTTCTGTACAGGAAATCTTCTAGTATACAGCTGCAATATGCTGTGGTAAAGGGTACAGCTGCGAATTTTTCACCTGTAATGCCCCACTGGTATTGTGGCTTACTGCACTGCATCAAGACTGCCTTCCTGTCCGGAAAACCCTCTAAGTACAAACAAGACTGTAAGTCCAGATTTTATTTTCCCTTGGTATCAGAATATGGTAATTTAAGAGCCCTGAGAAATACAGGCTAGCCTTTAAAAGGAAATATGTAACATTCTTTTATGAGGATCTATGTTTGGGTTGGTTTAAAAAAAAATAAAACAACATAACATATGACCCAGTTATCTTATCAACTTATCAAGCTACCAGGTTTCAAGCAAATGCAGGTGTGTAATATGACACTCTTTCCAAATCATTTATCTTTATGGAGAAAAAAAATATATTAAGCACTATAGGTCAAAACTAGCAGAGGTAACTTTAAAGTTTCAGAGTTTCTTTTCATGAGACTATAAACTCAATTCATACTGTGTTTTGGAGTCATATATAACTGTTCAGGTATTTAACTTATTTGTATAAAACAGTTTAATGTACATGGTATGGTGAAAAATTAATAATAACTTGTTAATTTGCAAAGATGTGATACTTCATAATTACTGACAATGCTTATATTTTATTAATACATTTTATATGTAATATGTTTATTATATAAACATAAATATATATAAGAATGTGCTTTAATTATCCCAGCTATTGCACTTTATCAAGTACTTAGTAAATACTTCTATAGTAAGGGCAAGCTAGGGGCATGATGATCAGAAAGACAGACATATGATTCTGGACTTTATATAATTTACAAAGGGGGCTCCAACCTCTTTTCCAGACCAGTCTCCTACTTTTATATTATATACACTGTTAACAGTAAAGAGTAAAGTACATAAAGTTGCCGGGAATGATCTGAAGTGTCTTTTAAAAAATATTTCCTTGCTCTTGATTGATTCGCTGCCTCCAGCCTGCTGTGGCTTGTTTCCCCTTTGTGACACCTGTCCACTAAGCCGTCCGACCTTATAGCCAGTGGATTATGCACTGAAACCTCTACTGAGATGGCAGAATGGTGAGCAACAGAGAAACAGCCTCTCTGATATTTGGAATCCAGATGCTGGAATATAACAAGGTGAGGAAGAGAAGGAAGAGGGATGTAGGTCCCTGGGATTCAGCAAAAATTTTCAGTGAAAATTAGAGCCCATGTGGAGAGTGAAGAGAGGGACAACAATGAGGAAGGTGGCAAGTGCCAGTTTCTCCATGAGCCACAGCTCATGGCATGAGAAGGGCAGCTCAATCCTGGAGAGGCACAGTTAATACTGGCAACTACAGAGACTTGACAGAGAAACACATCAGTGGAATGGAACAGTGGATGCTGTGGATTTCAGGTGCTGGTGAGTTATTTAGGTCCAGGACCCACCCCCAAATCTCAGAGAGGATGACTGGTGAGTAGCCACTTTTTAAAAATATGTATTTTTTTTTCTTTTGGCGGAACCGGGGATTGAACTCAGGCCCCTGCGCTTACCAGGGAAGCGCTTATTCACTGAATTATCTCCCTGGCCCCTTGTATTGTTTTTTGACAGAGTCTCACTATGTAGTTCCAACTTACTATGTAGTCCAGGCTGGCTTTGATTTCATGGAGATCCTCCTGCCTCAAATTCCTGAGTTCTGGGATTACAAGCATGTGCCATAACATCCACTTCTAGGAGCTGACAGCCATTATGGAAAGGGGCCAACAGCTATTATGGAATGGATCCAAGCTGCAGGGTTGGATCCATCTAGCAGCTCCAACTGTGAGGGTTAGCAGATCAAGGAGTTGAGTTCAAGTGATAGGGAGCCAAGTTCAAGCTGGGAGGAATAACTGAAGAGTGTTGTGGACTGAAAAACTAGGGTACCAGCCTCATAACCAGAAATGAGTAGTTTGAACTTCAGTGGAAATGCCCCTTCTGTCAATCATTAATAGCAGAGACATGTCCTAAAGTAGACTTTTTTTTTTTTTTTTACTTTTCTTCATTTGCTTTTGAACTTTTTGCATTTTTAATATTTATCTTCTATTATTTCTTAGTTATTATTTGTTCTTGTTTACATACCAGTGAGAACATTGTTTCTAGCTTTTTCGTTGACTGTTTTGTTCTATTCTTGTTTTGTTTCTTCCTTCTGTCTTTCCCTCATATATTCACTAGTTCCCAAAGCTTCCATAATCTCCCTTTGTCCTCCACCTTGCTTCTAATAACTTTTTCTTCTTTGAGTTCTTTATTTTTTCCCCCAAATTCTTTTAGATTTCTTCCCCAATGGTAAAGTTGACATGCTGAAGAGATACTTTATACCATTATTCAGTTTGTTTTAGATTTGGTTATACAATTATAAATCCTGTTCATACAGTTAAAGGTGGCAAATAAATAGATCTCACAGTTTATCATTTTCTAGGATGCATTTGATGCTACTATTTTAACTGACTTTACTATTTTAGCCATGGTAACATAATTATTCTATTCAGTTATTTTTCATTTTATGCCAAGACTGTGATTGCCTGAGTATTATAAACAATACTATGGGCCATTGCCAAGGAACGAAGTTCTAAGCGTATTAGGGAGCAACTTTTCATCTCTAATAAATTGAAGAGGTAGGATTTTGCAGCAAAATCAAAACTCAAAAGTGAGCTGTACTTGGATGATATCTCTAAGCAGTCCTTTCCTAAGGGTTCTCGATATTAGCAATAAAGACACCTACCATAAACAATTTACAAGCATCAATACAGGTCTTAAACTGAAAAAAAAAAAAAAAGAAAAGAAAATAGTAAGATATAAGAGCAAGATGAAATCACAGACTTTCAGCTCACCAAAGGCACACTAAGGGGGCAAGAAGTTAGGACAATTTGAAAACTTTCCACCTCTGAAGTGGTAACAAGAAGTAACAAAGCAAGAAAATGAATGAGGCTCTAAAAAAAGTCAGAAATAATTTCTCGGATAAATTCAGAGATGATGGCCATAAAAGGCATGATTAGTGAATCTTGAGGAGATATGGATATAAAATAGAGAACTTTAAGGTTGATTATAATCAATGAAAAAAACAACAGATACTAAAAATGATATAAAAAGAATGGTTCATAGCAGTAATGACAGAAACCTTCCTATCTATGGAAAAAGAATTTGACAAGTGAGGGATATAGAACTCTAATTAACTGTGATTAAAAAAACTACCTGAAGGCATATACTAATTGGGAAATTCAACACAAAAACAGAATATTAAAAGCTATTAGAGAAAGGAAACAAATCACCTATAAATCACCTTCTCAACAAAACCTCAAGGAGAATTTGGAATAAAATATTACTGCCCTAAAACAAAAAAGTACCAACCCAGATTGATGTATCCACAAAACTATTTTTCATAACTAATGGAGAAATAAGATACTTCCATGACAAAGAACACCTGAAGGAATTCATGACCATGAAACCAGTACTCCAAATATTCTCAAAGTCATTCTATGAAGCGATAACAAAGATTACAATTTGATGAACCTAAGAGAATGAATCCACTAGGCAAGCCAAGTCACTAAACTGAAGGGAAAGAAAGAGCCTGGATCAAGGAGCAAGATCAAACAATATGCTACATACAAGAAATATACTTAACTCTAAAAGAAATTCACAGACTTAAAGTAAAAGATGAAAAATAATATTCCATTCAACAGGAAACCAGAAAAAAAAAGATGCAGTACATTTCAAGTCAAGACTGACTGAGACAAAGAAGGTCATTACATCCTTCTTAAGGGAACAATCCAAGTGCAAGAGGTAACAATCATACATACATATGTATCAGATACAAAAACACCCATCTATATCAAACAAATATTAACAGATATGAAAAATCAAATATACATTAATACAGTTGTAATGGGGGATCTCAATACCCTACTATCACATATCAACTCAGCAACAACTCAACAAAGAAATACCAGAACTAAGCCCAAATTGAAAACAAATACATAGCCGATGTCTACAGTGTTCCTCTCCACAGTCAGAATACACATTCTTCTTAGTTGCACATGGGATGTTCTTCAAAATAGACCACACACTAGCTCATAGAACATGCTTAAGTAAATGCAAAAGAACTGAAATAATTGCATGCATACTGTCAGACCAAAGTACAATGAAATTGGAAATCAATGACAAAAGAAACAAAGCTTCTAAACACATGGAAATTAATAACACCTCCTTAAGAAAACAATGGGTCACAGATTAAATTAAAGAAGATATACGACAATTCCTACAATTAGACAATGATGTCAGTTCATTCATCACATCAGAATTTATGTGATGAAATGAAAGTAGTCCTACAAGGAAAATTTAAAGTGGTGAATTCCCATATTGGAAAAACAGTGAGCTGAAATAAACCACCTAATCTTGCACCTCAACCTTGTAGAAAAAAAAAAGGGCAAGTCAAGTCCAAAGCTTGCACAAGGGAGGAAATTATCAAGATCAAAACAGAAATACATGAAGATTAAGAAAAAAGTACAAAGAATCAATGAATCCAACAATTGGTTGTTTGAAAGATTAAATAAAATCAACAAAACTTTAGGCAACCTTATCTTTCTTCTCATTAAAATGAATAAAAATTATATCTATCTATCTATCTATCTATCTATCTATCTATGTATCCATCTATCTATCTATCTATTCAAATTCCTAATGAAGTAAGCCCTTGTCAGTTTGCTTTCACCAGTGTTGAGTGAACTCCCATATATCTTTCAAAACTAGTAGAGTACACCAGAAAAACAGTAGACAAAAAAAAAAAAGCAAACCTTTTTTCATTGTTCAAATTAAAAGTAATTTCTCTTCCAAACTTCCAAAACAGACATACAGGGTTCTGATGGCACTTTGCAATAGTATCTGATTTTAGCTGCGTGTATTTCAGCATGTACAGCTCTAGCTAGGGGACCTCTGAAACTCCTTGTCTCTTTTCAAAGGTACCCAGTGCACAATAAGGACAAATCCTGGTTGTTATGTCTTAACTTCTGTCCACAAATGCTGCAAAGCTCTCTTTGTCTCCAAACTGCCCATTTGATAGTTTTTACAGATTCATCAAACAGATAACTGTAACTGTAGCATGCAAGGGCCATACGATTAATGAATGTGCATAGGGACTTACTTTGGCAATGAACTTCAGGCTTCTCCTGTCTTAGAATGATTTCATCATGAATGAATACAAACAGACACCATTTAAACTCAATGTGAATCGTCACATTTCAAAATTCATAAATCCAATGGGCAAGAAGTGACAACACAATTGGCAAATACCACTGTAGTTAAAAAATGGATCAGATGTATCTGAATGTAAATTCAAACAGCCTGAAAACATAATTTTTGTCATTATGTAAGTAATAAATTTTGTTCATAATATATAAAATGACTCAAAATTTCAAAAGACATGTTCAAATCTGACAAAGTAAGCGTAAAAGGTACAGTATCTAAGACAGTCATTCACAAATGGTCATCTCAGTACAGCAGCCTTAAAGTGGAGGGTAAAAAAAGTGAGGCACAAGGACATAAATGTCTTTGACAATAATCATAATTCTTTTTTATTGTATGTCATGTCAAATTTGCCTGAAATAATGACTTATAATAGCTTAATGTCAATCATTCTTGACCTTATGCCTCTCAGACCTATCATGAAAGCAGCCACAGGGTGTTAGAAAACACATCTGCTTATCTACCAATTGAACATATCAAACCACAGCTCTATTTTGAGTTTTAGGTAGCTAAGAGAACAATGAATGTTTTCACAGATATATATATATATATATA
>NDGN011169821.1:0-10039 GCA_002564285.1 Tympanoctomys barrerae | reverse complement strand
AAAAGTCCATATTCCAGCACCCTTGTCATGAAATAGATCTGTTTTTGTCTGTTTCCAATATGCAAGAATTTCAATTTTTGCCCTTTAAATAGCATCCATCTCTGATCTGTGCTCAGTTTTCAGTGCTAACTGCACACGGCTATACAGAGTGTCTCCTTGCTTCGTAAGTCCCCGTGTACGTGAGAGATCTCACGCTCAGTGGCCAGCAGCGTCACTTCAGTGTCTGCCTCTGATTGGTCGCTGCAGTCTGTCACTGGGTCCCCATCACTAGCAGCAAGGCATATAGTGTGCTACGCCTCAGCCCCCCTCCCCGACAAACCCGTGTGACATTTTACAACTAGACATTCCACACAGGAAGTGGCCAACATGTAGGAAAGTGCAGCAAGCAAAGATGTGGTGATGCTGTAGGTGAAACTGTAGTCACGTTGCAAAACACTTATGGTTAAAAAAAAGCTTGCCTCAGACACACTGGGCCTGTCACAAGCCAGGGACCAGGGCCAGTAAGGGGACACTCACTGATCCAGTGAGCCAGTGGTGGTGACAGACGGCAGGTGATGCTGTCGAATACATCAAACACATTGTCCAACATTCATGACCTTGTGAATTACAGAACTCTAATTAAACATCACTTATGCTTTCAGAGGTTTGCCTAAACCTCCAGGTTTGACAGTAAGAGAGGTGTTATTGTTTTATAAAGGTCAAAATTATAAAGGTCACAGCAAATAGTCACAATTTTCCCTCTTATCACTAACCGCAGCTGGTGTGGTTTGGGGTCGCATGGTCAAGTGACAGCCCCTCAGTGCACTGTCCAGGGAGAGCTGTCTGTGCTTATTTTTTTAAAACTCTTTTATTTATTTATGTATTTTATACACAATCTCGATACATAGCTCAGATGTGTGGTGATCCTCCTGTCTCAGCCTCTCCAACCCTGGGCTTACAGGCACATGCCATCATGCCTGGTTTGGGAGCTGGCCCGCGTGGCATGTGGTACTGGGAATTGAGCCAGGTCCTTGCACTTGCCTGGCAGGTGCTTAGACCACCCAGTTGTCTTCCCAGCCCTGCCTGTGTGTTATCAGGGACATTCGCAGATCCGCTCATGGGAGAGCCAGCTCGGCCATTTTCTGCCTTGTTTTCATATTTCTATTATCATGACTCCATGAAATGAAACATTTCCTCTTTCCACTCCCACAAGGAGTCCATGGAAACCTGCGACATTGGTTTTAATGGGTTAGTTGAATTCATCAGGAAAGTTATATGAGCCTGGGGATATTTTTTAATAGGCAGGGCTTTAACTTCAGATTCAAGTATCAAGCACAAAGGCCTGAGTTCCCTGGTTCTGAAAAAAAAAAAAAATCAAGTATCAATAGGTGGAAGATTTTAGGTTTTTTAAATGTCACATATTTTTCTTGGATTTTGTCTGCTTCATTTAAATGTCCTAATGTATTGCTCTGAATTTGTTCACAATATCTCAGGAGAGCATCTCGTGTCTGTGGAGTTTGTGCCTGTGCTCTCTTCGTTGCTGATGGCGGTCCTGTGCCATCACCCTCACGCTGCGGGCGTCTGTCGCTCCCTTCCGGCCCACTTCCGCCCCTCTCCTTTCCTCTCGGCTCATCTCGCTAGAGGTTTCTCCGTCCTTCCGATGGCTGGCCTCGGGCTGTCTCGAGCTTTCCTGTAGCACTTTGTTTTCTGCGGTATTATTGTCGGCCTTTATATTTTAGTCTCCCTGCTTTCCTCTCACTTTGGATTTAATTTGCTCTTGTTTTCTGACTTTTAAAAATGACTACTTAGATCATTTATTTTCAAATATATTTTATTACATACCTACAGCTATTTCTGATAGTCTCAGTGTCGCTTTGCCTCTATTCTTTAAATTTCATTTGGCCAAATTTTGTAATTATTGCAGTTAAAATATTTTCCTTTTGCATGATGAATTTTTTCATGTGAAGTATATTGCTTCAGTTCCAAATGTGTGAATGTATTCTCTTCTTATTATTAATTTGTAGCTTTATTACACTGTGGACAGAAAATATATTCTGAGCAGTTAATTAATCATGTTCATAGATCTTTTATACCTTATTCACATATATATATATGTATATGTCTTCAGTCATATATTATATATATATATATATATATATATATATATATATGAATTTAAAGTTTTAATTTTCCCAGAGAGTTTTTCTTTCCATAGCTGTTGAAAATGTTTTTGCTAGCTGTAGAATTAATTTCTTTTTCAGACATACCGGATGAACATTCCACTGTCTCCTGACTTTCAATGCTTCTCTGGAGTCTTCTAAGGCTTTCTTGTGTCTCTTTCAAAAAGAGTGTTCTTGGGGTATATCTTCCTTTGTCTGATTCTCTGTGACCTTCCCTCTTGTCCTTGGTTTTTGGTCATTTTTCCTATGAAGTAAGTGCCTAGGTATAATTCTCTTTGCATCTGTCATTCAAGGCTCATATCACTCCTTAAGTCTGTGGGTGTCTATCTTTTTCATTTGGAAAATCTGTAATTTTTTCAAACAGTACGTTCTGTGGTCTCTCTTTTAGTGCGTTCTGTGGTCTCTCTTTTCACCTTTTTTTTTAGCCCATCGACAAGTACATTAAATATTCTATTGCTTGGGTCTCTCAGGTGCTCGTCTCTGTGTCCCTAGCTCCTCTCCCTCCTCCCGCGTGTACCTCGTCTTTCTCGCTCCTTGTGATCATCACTGCTGTCTGCTGTGGTCCCCACACTGTCACTGGCCCTGTCTGGTGAAATGTGTAACTGAAACTTTGTATATTTCAGGTCAACAATTCCCACACATCTGATTTTTCAACAGAACTTAGTTCTTTGGTAAAATGTTCTTTCCAGCCATCTAACATCATAAACACGTTAGATAACCAACTCTTGGCCTTGGTGGTCACTACTGAGCCACCTGGCCCTGCCTTTTTTTGACTCATTTGCCGCAGAGTTCTGGTCTCCTGAAGCCACAGCGTGGCAGCAGGAATAACAGGAGGGAATTCTACCACCAGCCATAACGATTATACCGACAACTCTGCCATAGTATATTTTGGTCAAATGCTTTTTCATGAATACTTTTATCATTTTCAATCTTCAGTTTTCCAACAACCACATGGTAAATATCACTACAATTATATATTGTCCTTTGTGGGAGTGTTTCTATAGGATTAGTATCTGAAAATGGGAGTCTTAGATTAAAAATTTTGCGTATTCTAACTTCTGAGTCTTAGCTTGCCTTAGTGTGTGTGCAGCGTCTTACGGCCTGCAGTGTATGAGAGTCATTGCTTCATTCTGTCCTTGCATGCAGTGGCTGTTTTTTATCTTTGCCAGTTTGATATGGAAAATAACTTTTGTTTGAATAAATAATTTTAAAGTCATACTTTCATTATTTTTATTCATTAGGAAGGATCTTTTAGTTGAACATGGTGGCAAACATCTCTAATCCTAGCAGTATGAGAAGCTAGACAGAGAGAGAGAGAGAGAGAGAGAGAGAGAGAGAGAGAGAGAGATTTTTAATACTGCTGTGCGTGCTTCTTTTGTTTTAGAGACCTGAATGCCACAAAGAAATTAAGTTTGAAGTCAGAAGGTCAGGCACGTGCATCCCCAGCAGGAGATGGTGAGGACAATAGTAACTGTGAGGAAATAAATGACCATCTAGTAGAAAGAGGCAGCACCAGCACCAGGAGCCAAAGGATGCAGAGCGGAGGGGAGTGGTGGGCACCAGGAGAAGCCCCGGCTGCTGGCCTTCCCCAGTGCTCTCAAACGTGCAACTTCTGCGCTCTGTTTTATGTCCCTTGGTTCTTGTGAAAGATGAATCGCAGGGCTACAAAGCCCGCCAGCTTTTATGTGTGTTGCTAGCCCTCTGGGAAGCCTCTGGCATCTCATCCCAGGAGCTTAGATGAATGGTACGATGGTACAAGTCTGTGTGGAACCTTCGGTTGTCCAGGACATCACTGATGCTGTTCCTTCGTGTTTCTGAGGGCGTCAGCCACCTCCAGGGGATGGATCTCTCTGCTCACCCTGGAGCTGCTTAGGAGAGAAGGGTGCATGGCAGGTTGGCACCACAGCGTGCCTTTCCTTCTAACCTGAGCAACCAGGGCAGCGAGTCCACTCTGGGGTGGTCATGGACCCCCAGCTTCTGTGAGTGCCCTTCAGCCCCAGCAATGAGTCTTATCCTGCTACCTCTCTTCCTTGGGATCGAGACTATCACCAGCATGTCCTGCACACTGAGGGACAAGGTGTCCTGTATTTGGGTTCATGGGAAAGGTTGCATAAAAACATGAACATTATTAGTGTCCACACTACGTTTAGCAAAACGCCCTGTAAGTTCTATGAGCTGTGTGGCAGGGGCTTGAAGGGCTTTGTAGGAGTCCAGACACCAAGACCTTCTCTCGTGGGTGACTATGGGTTGGGAGCTCTCTGCAGCTTCCTTCTGCCGCTGCTCCGTCACTGGACCCACTGCAGCCAGGGAGCAGACTGTTGCTTTGGGCCCTGCCCGGGAAAGAGTTGAAAAGTCATCACCTCCATCTTCACCAGCAGTTCCACTCAGAGCCTTCAGGAAGGTCCTGCTTTCAGAGGAAGTTACTTCCCTGGTGGCTTGTGAGACTTAGAGAGGGCAGGTAGACACCTCTAGGGCGCTCCATCCCTCCTGTCACACGCATAAAGCCAGGAGGAAGGTGCTAAACAGCTCTTCTGCAGGTCACAGCTCAGGTTGGGCCAGTGGGGGCTGGAGCTGGCTTCACCCTGAAGCTATAGAACCTGAAGCACCACACTGACACAGCGCTCCAGAAGAGAAACGGGAGGCTACGACAGGCAGCTGAAAGGCAGCTTCACCAGTGGGCGAGTTTCCTGGGAAATCCAGAAGGACAGGGAGGCCGAATGGACAGGAGAGGAAACGGAAGTGTTTGATATCTACGTGTAAAGCAAGCAGTGAGCATAACGGAACTTGTAGCTCTGTAGACATACAGCATCACCTCAGAGACCTTCTGCCTAAGCTCCTCAAAGAGGAAGTGTGATAAAAATATGGTGAATGTTTAAGTTTTAAGCATTATTCCAGTTGAATATATGTTGCCACTATACTCTACCAACCCCCCCCCCCACTTCAAACACACTTATCTCATTGTTCCTGTCACATTATGCAGCAGTTCTGGAGGCTGTCTTTCACGACTGTCCTCATTTCTGCTGTTGTGGCTGCCTTCGTGTCCTCAGACTCAAGATTCCTTCTATCCCAGTCATTTTCACTTCAGGGAAGATCTAGAGGTCCTGGATACTAGGTTGGGTGAGTGAGGCAAGTGAGGACAAGCCAGCATATTTTCGGGGGCCTGACTTTCACCAGGTTTTTGACACACTTTTTAGAGACAGGAAAAATGACCTCCAAAACAACTGCAGATGGTGGCCAAGATGATGAAACGGTGCATTTAAAGCAAAAGGGAGTGTTTTCAGAGGGACCAATAGCAGTGTATCTCTTACTGTAATCACTTTTTTTCAGTTTAAGTATTCACTGTATTTTTGATCTTATGGTTGCTAGTTAGAGACATTAGCACATTGGAAGGGAACTGAACTATGACACAATTATGTAATTACATAAGTATGGTGTGCTAAGGACTCTGATGGAAAAGTGGATAATCATGAGAATAGACTAATAATATGAGCAGAGAGATAAGAGAAAGGATCAGAAGGAAATGCTGCAGATCAAAAACAGTATAATAGACATGAGGAACATCTGGACAGCAGAGGGTAGAGCGCTGGGAACATGCCGGTGTGCTTGGAGAAGTGCCGGCAGGGTTTCCCACACCGCACCTGGAGACACAGAAGATGCTGTAGAACATTCAAAAACTGTGAGAACTGTGGAACAACTGCAAAGAAGAGACACTTGAAATAATCTTGGCTGAGAATTTCCAAAGGTAATGGCAGAGACCAAAATACAGAACCAGGAAACCAAAGGAATTCCAAACAGAATAAACAGCAAAACATCTACAGCTTGACGATACAACAGTCAATTACACCATATCCAAGGTGAAGAGAAAATCTTGAAAGGGATCTTAGGAAAAGAAAAACAAGTCCTCTGGAGGACAGGAATAAAGTTGATAGCGGATTTCTCTTCAGCAGCCACATGATCAGGAAAAGAAAGAGGTAGAGTTGTTTAAAGCCCTGCAAGAAAAGCTCAGAGTGTACCATTCTGCGTGCACTGCAGTTATCCTTTGGAAGTCAAGGAGAAAGGAAACAGTTTTCAGGCAAACGAAAACTGAAGGACTTTATCTCTGGTGGAGTCAAGAGCTGTTAAGGTTTCAGAGAAAAAAAACAACAACAAAAAAAGACAGGTTAGGAACTTAGAGCTATACAGAGGAGCATATTAAGAAGAAAAGAATTTGGGGGATATAGAATCTTTTATGTAGTCTTAATTGACCTAAAGATAACAGCTTGTTCAGCTGTTTTTCAGAGTAAGAATAATAAACAGGAGGTAATTGGGTGATTCTGGCTTCCAGAGAAGCTCGTGCGCGCTCAGAGCTAGAAGGGAGGAGCCGGAAGGTGGGCAGGCTGTGGATGGCGCCTGCACTGTGGCGCTCACGTCGGAGAACTCCAGGGAGCAGCGAGTGTGTCGCGCCAGCTCCAGCACAGCCAGGAAAACCATTTTGAATTTAAAACTATAATCAGTGCACTAAGTGAAGAGAAAAACTTAAACCACAGAAAACGCTTAATTAAAAGCAGGGCTAGAAAAGAAAAAAAAATGAAAAAAAGAACAAGCGCAGCCCACTGAAAAGGGGACAAGCTCAAAGTGGATCATAGACAGAAATGTAAAATGCAAAACTATTAAATTCCCACAGGACTGCCATGGAGAGCATCTTGGTGACCTGGTGGGTGACCCCGCATGTGGCGGTCACTTGGACAGGACACCCAAAGCACAGCCCCTCACACAGGAACTGGGCAAGGTAGCTTTGTGAAATGAAAACTTTCCTTACTGGGCAAGAGTATCAAACAAAAAGAACAGCTCAGAGCCTGGCAGGAAATGCCTGCAAGCACAGATCTCATAGAGGATTCACGCACTACATAAAAAGAACTGTTACAACTCAGTAAGAAAGGAAGCCGGTTTCTAAAGGGGTGAAGATCTGCCAACCTCAGCAAACCCAGATGACAAGGAAGTGTGTGAAAAGCCGCTCCACGTCCTATCAGGAGGCAAGAGCAAATGACAGCAACGCAATCCCATTGCACAACTTGTTGCAAGAGGGAAAACTCCAAACTGTCCAATCCTGCGAGGACGGGAGCACCAGAGACTCCTTCCCAGCTGGAGTGACTGCAAAGGGCGCAGGTACCTTGGAGGATGGTGTAGCTGTTACTTAACAAAGCTAAACACAATCTTACCATAGGATGCTGCTGTCACACTTGCTGGTGTAGATGCAAGTGAACTGAAAATATGTCATGTGACTAGCAGCTTTATTCATAGCTGCTGAAGGGGACCAGCAGCGAGAACGCCCTTCAGGAGGTAAATCCATAGCCTGTGCTCATGTCCATACAACGGGGCATTAAAATGAGCTCCAGAAAGGCACAGAGGAAACCAAGTTGTATATCATTTAGTGAAAGACGCAGGTCCGAGATGGCCATTTCCTGTATGCAGCATCCTGTAGAACACAAACCTGCAGAGACAACAGAATGATTGGTGACTGTTACGGACTTGGGGGAGGCAGGTGGTGTGCAGGGCATTTTTAGGGAGGAGAATCTGGTCTGTATGAAAAAGCTCATCAAAGGAGTGGAATAACTCATTATGCATTCATGAAAACACTAGAACCACGCTATCAAAATTATTAATGTAAAATGTGGGCTTCAGTTGCTGCTACTCCTGTGCTTACACTGGGCAAGATACTGTACTAATGCAAGCCATTTATACTAAGAAAATTATAGGCCTGCGGGCATGGAGGTGTATTCCACTGTTGTGACAGCACAACTGGGTTTGTGTCTCAGGAAACAGAAGAGGAAGAGTGAAAGCAAGGACAGAGGAGACAGACAGGAAATGAAGAGGGAGAAGAGTGGTTGAGACGGGTGCAAAAGTGGGTTGCCATGGGGATCCTCATCCAGGAGGTTTTATACCAAAACATGACAGGGCTCAGACCACTCTGAGTCAGAACTGAACTTGACCCACGATCTTCTCTTCCTCGCCAAGAGAAGCTGAGTAGAACTAGGAAGGGGCCTATGAGGATTTGAGGCCCTCAGCAAGCAGAGCCCCTCAGGAGCTTCTTGTCCACATGGTTCAGTACAGAACCAAGGAAGAAGGAGAAAAAGCCACTCTCCAGGCAGGTGGGAGCAGAGGCTGCGAGGGTGGCTTCCGTCACCATGCTTGTCACCTTGCCTGCTGCCTCCTCAATTTAACTGCCCATCTTGTTCTCGTTAACTCCTGACCTCAGGCTCCTGCTTCTTGGGCCAAGGGCTGGTCGCCCTGACTCTGTCTTCAGCCCAGTGCCTCTCTAGCAGCCCGCTGTCTTCTGCCTAGCTTGCCTGCCTATAACACTGTCTGCTCAAAATTTCTAGGAACTTAATACTGCCTCCCCAGTAAAGGACTAATTCTAAAGCTAAGTACTCAGTATCACTGCGACAGCTCCACAGTACTCAGTGACCTGCACTCATCTCAGTGTGCTAGGTTTGTGGGCCACAGAGACAGACAGGACAAGCTAGAGGCGGGGGATTATTTGTAGGGGCTGAAAGATGACTGTAAGGGCTAGATCGTGATGAGCTTTAACATCCTGACAAGTATGAGAAGGAAACTGATAGAATTTTGGGAGCACGTAATACACATCCTCAATTTTAGCCTGGAGACATGCCAACTCCCTGTAAACAACTACAGAGGACAAGAGGGAGTACTGGCTTGCACAGGGCGTAGACACAGCGTCTGTCCCTGGGAACGCTTTCCTGCAGGCCTCTGCTACTTTCTAGATGGCAGTTAAAATGTGACTAATCAGAGCTCACAAGATGGGATAGAATAGGTTTTCTCATTAAAAAGGATAGTCATCAGCCGTACCTTGCTTACCACTGTAATCCTATAGAACTTCATCCCAGATTCGAGGCCAGCTGAGATCAAAGGGTTTAAGATAGGAGATTTTAGAAGTACTGAGATGCACACAGTTAATTTGTTTGCAGCCAAATCCTGTCACTCATCTGCACCCCAGCGGCTGGAAGCCACATATGGCTCAGGCACGGAGGGCCTCTTTTCCTACGACACACCGGGCTCTATCTTTATTTATTTATTTATTTATTTATTTGGTACAGAATCTCACTATACAGCTCTGACTCATAGTGATCCTACTGCCTCAGCCTCCCCAGTGCTGGGATTACAGGTGTGTGCCACCATGTCTGGCTCTTAGACCACTGAGCTATCTCCCTAGCCCAGGGTTCCACCTTTTTAAAGCATGGTTTTAATATTTTGTATTATCATTCTAAAAACACCTCCTGTTTCTCTTTTCCTTTGGCATACTTTTCTTTTTATCACCTTTTAAAGGTATGAAAAAATAAGAAAACCGGTTTCCACTTTGCCTAAGAATTGGAACCTAGTTGATTATGGATTTTCAAGAAACCTAAGCACTATTGACAAAATATTTTGAAACTTAAAGTGTGGAGGAAAGTCAGAGTGCAAGGATGGAAAAGCCTGTGCAAAAAATACTTCTGCTTTAATAGGCAGATCCTTATTTTTAGTTCTGAGGCCTGGGGGACTGACAGCTCTGCAGGCTAAATTCTGCGGCACCAAGGCTGGTGTGACGTGGGCAGCTCTGGAAGCTTCCTTAGAGTGTGCCAAAAATAACCCTGGCTCGGGTACCCGTCTGCGGCACATCCTCACCTGCACAGGACGCCGTCTTGGGCGTGCCAGGTACAGTTCACCTGTCTGGTCCCTGCATCCCCTTCAGCCTTACCCTACGCTCTGAGCCCCATTGTCAAAGTGAGCACCCTGGGAGCTCAGCCCAGACCACCACCGAGGTGGTCCAGGGCTGATTTCTGGAGCAGAGTCACAGCTTTGTTTCTCCCAGCAGGGCACACACGCTCCATGGACAGGATGGGATT
>NDGN011169794.1:0-12222 GCA_002564285.1 Tympanoctomys barrerae | reverse complement strand
ACCAGGGATCAAACTCAGGACCTTGCACTTGCCAGGCAGGCGCTTATGCCACTGAGCTATATCACCGGCCCCCTAACAATAGTCATCTTTTAACCCAGGGAACTTATTTCTAAGTCAGGATGTTAGCTTTCATGACTTCTACGTAAATTGTTCAGAATGTGAATGAGTCAACGACATGGACGCACGCTGAAAGACAACTTCCTCTGGTCTGTCCCCACCTGTTCCCTCTGTTTTGCTAAGGAAAAACTTCAATCTTATTAATCTACATTTGTGCTAGGAAATCTCAGTAGCATCTTTGTATTTAGACTCTAACTTAATCTCACAAGTAGTCGGTGATGGTACAAATAGTAAAAAAATAACACCCGATCTTGTTCTCATTTCTTGTTTCCAAAAGACAAAGTTGTTAGTTAATTCTTTACTTAAAGGTATCTATCACGTGCTTCTAGTAATTTGTATGGAGCACTGACAAAATCGTTTAAGAAAATTCAGGCAGTTTTGGAAGTTATCCTTGGGTTGGAATATTTGATAACATGTTCTTTGCATTTACCTCTTGTGTCGATTTACTATTCTAGTTTTGATGTGTTTTCTTATTACTTCTTGCTGTTGGTCACATCTTCCTGCTGATGGCGTTCGCTGATGATTTTCCTTGCTGCCCCTCCTGCCTATCTTAGTTTCTTTAAATAGGGTTGTTTAGTCCTTTACCTATTCTTAGTTCTTACTTTACTTTGAAAGTGCATTTTTATTTTAGGAGAAAGAGTGGCCAGTTTCCTTATATATAAAATGTTAGCAAATCCAGAGACATAGCAAGTGTTCTGCTGTGTTCTCCTGTGTCATCTGTTCCGTTTTTCTGTGTGTATGTGTGTGCGCAATCAGTTGTAACTGACATGTTTTATTTTGTTTCTACTTTCTCTCTTTAATCATTATGGGGTTTTCCATCTCTTTTATTTAAGGAAAAGCTATAAATCCAAATCTCATTGAGAATTAATTTAAATGAATATTTATTATATTCTTAATTGACCAATCTTTTGCATAGTTGTCCAACTGCATGAGGTAGTAATCGCTTTCTATAGAAGTCCTTTTGATGCATTAGGAGAAATACAGTAGGTTGAAAGCTTCACTCAACAGAGTAGACACAATAAATCTTAAGAACCCTGTGTCACTGAGATTGAGAATGATGAAAATTATAACAGCCCATTGATTTGACACAGTGTCATAGGCTAACCCATATGTCTCCAAACCATGACAGCAACCTCTAGACTGGTCCTGGTTAGAGAATGCCATCGTGGTTTGGTTCCAAGCCAAGTAGCTGGTCAGAGTATTGGGAGAATCTGAGGGCAGCCAGCACCCATCGTGCTGTTCAATTAGGAGTGAAGACCGAGGCCTAAGCAACGTGGCGAGCTCTAGGAGGAGGCGCATCTGACTTCTTAGTCCAGTCTCATTGGTTTTCTTCTTGCTTTATTCTTTTCTTTACTTTTAATCCCAGTAGCCGAATCATTTAAAAGTTCTGTATTCTATTCTAAACATTGATTTTTAAAAATGTTTTAGAGATGGCTCAATGGAATAAGCACTTCCCTGGCAAGCGCAAGGGTCTGAGTTCAATCCTGGTTCAAAAAAAAAACAACAACAACAAAAAAAAAAACATCTAAAATTTCTGCAATATACAGATAGTCACAAAGTGTAACTAAGTCTGTTATGTATAAGATACAAATGCTCCAAATCAACATTATCATTGTGTTTGACGACCTAATAGCTGTCTACATATAATGATTGTTGCATTGGGAATGCTCTTAATAAGGGAGGAGGGGAAAGCACCCTAAATTTATCCAGTTCGTTTTTGTTGAGTGGGTGTATGCTGCCTCTTTATAACAAATGCATTATTTTTCATTCCTGTAATATATGAGATGTTGTGGGAAGGGAACTTTTTAAGATCTAAGAAATTACTGAAGGGACCCTTAAATGTTCTTCTTGATTATAACACTGTGCCCTGGACGGATCATCTGCTCTGTGTGTGTGTCTGTGTGCGTATGTGCCTACGTATGCACACGTGTGTGCATATTCTGTAGTGAGAATAGTCATCCTTCTAGTGAGCCCCTGACTGGTGCTTGAAATAAAAAGCAGTGTAATAGATGAGATTCAGCTAGCGTATACGGCATTATTACATAACCCAGAGAAGAACAAGGTTTTCTACCCTGCGGTGTGAAAAGTGACATTTCAAAAGTTGCTATTAGTTAGCCAGAGTATGAACATTGTGGTTTATCTGGTTGTCTACAAAAAACTTTAAATTCTCTGCCCAAACCCACAAACATAGGAGCACTAAGAAACAAACAAATACATACCTGTGGTTTGGGGGAACGTGTGCAGGGAGACCTTTGGATGAGAATTAATAACCACGGAGTTGATCTTTCTCAAGTAGAAAGATAGCAAACAAGATACCACTGCAGCCACATCTGTAGAGAATATGTACTGACTTTTTTCTTATTTTCGCAACACAAATTGACTGCTAGAATTGGGTAATGAATCCCTTTTGGGATCTGAGTCATATTTGTGATAATAGACCCTAGCAAAGCACAGAAGAACTCGTTTCGAATGAGTCTGTTCTTCTGAGTAGGAATTATTTTAACATGTATTCACAAAACAAATCAGCCAAGGTGGTTTTTGCTTAATAACATTTAACCCAACCCTCTTTTTAGTATAATGGCAATAATTATAGTTTTAGAATGAGAAGACCTCAGTAATTATATAACTAGGCTTGAATAGACGTAGGGCTCATTTTAGACTGCTGTTGCTGTGGCTTTTTGTCTTGTATTGATTTGGGGTAGAATTGCTGGACCAGGCATGTAGGGTATATGATTTCAGAAAACAAAAATGTTAACTACTAGTCATGCCTATCCCATAGTCAATTCATTTTTTCTCTATGTCATAATTTTCCATAATCATACAAAATTGTCATGTGTAATTCTCTACCATATCATTTTATTTTACAACCATAAAATATAGAAAAACATATAGACATTCTGCACAATTATTAAAGTATAATAAGAAAGAAACAAATATTCTGCCAAAGAAATCAAATCACTGTGTGCTATCTGCTACCATTTCTCCCCGGAAAATACAGCTTCTACTTCATGTTCCGTGTACTGTGGGATCTAGTTCAAAGTCAGTGCCAGCTTTAGTAGAGGGTCACATAAACTCAAAGAGCAGAGCTGGAAATGATCATGGAGAGCACCTGGAACAACCCTCCTGATTTTCAGAAGAGGAAAATGCGGACTACTGGATAGTTTGCTTAACACTGGCAAAGTCACAGAGCCAGGAGCTAGGACCAGATCCGTACTCTCCTGATTCAAGTTTGAGTGCTTCCACACGGCATAATGGCTTTTTACTGAGTTCGTTTGAAGGCTTCCTTTCACTCATCTTGGCCTAGATGAGGAGAATGCATGAGTGAACACTCGGTGCAGACACGGCGCCGGTGAGAGGAGTGAGGGGCTCCACCCACAGAACACGTGCGATCTTCTATTTTAACATTTTTTATGTTGTTAACATTTTTTGCAAATTAAGTAAACCAGTTGGGGATGGGATTACCCACGCTGCCTTTGTGTGCTTTGGCATTTCACATCTGCGTCATTGCAGGTGATAATGCACAGGGCCACTGTCCCCGGAGCATATGTGTGCCTTGCAGCTTCTCCTTCACAGGGGCGCTTTGTTCTCTGTAACTTCACATTCTGTCGACTAGAAAATAATCTTGCTGCTTTCAGCAGAGTCATAGGAGAGTTTCATTTTGCCACCTTTCAATTTAACTGCTGGAGAAATGAACCTCTGGGCTTACCTTAGAGGCTTCTTTGTTACCTCAGTTCATTAAGCTGTGTCTGGGAAAATTCATTAAACATTTAGAGAATCGGTGGACTTGGCTTCATACGCAGGGCCACATGCGGCCCCGGGCAGTGTGTGTTCAGCTCCCCGGATTATCTGTGGAAAAACCTACACTTGGGTAGTTGTAGAGCATGGGCCGCTTCCGAAATATCAATGCTCCAAACAAAGCTCTCTAAGTCAGAAGAAAGAGTCCATAGTTTAATTAGCAGACTGATTATTTCCACCACAATGTGAAACCAATCCGGGGCTAGAAGGACGTTAGAAAGATTCAGTGAAACCTACCCAGCCTTTTTAATAGCTCTTTCTTCTTCTTCTTCTTCTTCTTCTTCTTCTTCTTCTTCTTCTTTTTTTTTTTTTCAATTCAAAAGAAGAAGGATTGCACAAAAGTCATTAGCTATATATTCCGCCAGGGCCCCAAATTTAACGTGCCTCACAGGTGCGTCGGTGCTTCGGGCAGGCCTGAGATCTAGGGGCAGTGGATCTCTCGAGGACTTTCAGTATCTTCATTTCTGTTTTCTTTTCTTTTGGGAAGGTGCACTTTTTCTCCTACTGAAACTTGTGTCCCGCGTAGGGCTGCCGCCGCCGCGGCTGGGTCTCGAGCGCTGCTGGCTGGCGCTGTCCTGCTGTTGCCCTCTTCTCAGGGGCCTCATTTCCCCCAGTTCGGTTTGTGACTGGCCTTGGTTCGGCTAGGGAAGGGGGGTCCCTTCCCGTGAAAAGCTTGACCTTCTTTCACTGCTGGTGCTCGTGCTGCACGAGAGGAAGCACCTGAGCAGGAACCGCTGGCCTTTTCTGTGTCTCTTGACATGCCTGTCGCTGCGGAACATGGCTGAATTCTGCAGAGCAGGTTCCAGATGGGTAGAACCTCACTGTTAAAGCAAACTCGACATGTTCTTCAGTTTCCTAAATGAGTGCTGTGTGTGTGTGTGTGTGTGTGTGTGTGTGTGTGCAGCTTGTGCGTGTGGAGCCGGTGCCCTTCACATAGTTACTGTCATGGGATTTCATATTTAATATATTTTTCTAGGAAGCAGCAAATAAATGCCTTGTCATAATAAATGAAGTGTAATTTTTAACAAATGAGATTAAATGTGTTTGGACATTTCCTTTTTTCCTTTACTTTGCCCAAAGGCATCCTGTAGGCTCCCCGGATCCATGCCTTAGAGGCTTCAGCAGCCAGAGGAATCCTGTAGACCGGCCGTGTACCCAGGCGGCTGTGCTGAGAAAGTGAGGGGATCCTTTTCATTGGAGCTGGGCTTCTTCACACCTGTAGCTACCACTATGGGATGGTGGGAGACAAGCAGGAAGTTGGACCTCATCTAAGGAGGGCGATCTGATGCTGAACTCAATAGCTCCGTGGGCTCCTGTGGCTCACCTGCGGCACGGTGGCTGCACAGTGAATCTGCTCACTGTGGCACTCACGCTGAGGTGAACGGAAAGCTCAGTGGCCTCAGGAAGGGAATCCACTCAGCACAATTAGTCAAGCAAATGACAGTATTCAGAGAACCAGTAGTGACAGCGAAAGAAATGTGAAGACAAGAGGCATTTTAAAATTTCTCAAAGTTACTAGAAAACTAGCACTGCAGGTGTTCCAATGACAAACGCCGCCACTTCACAGGAGTTCTGGGGAAAGGTCACATTAAAAATACAGTGTTTCATTTTGATATTGTTTTAAAGGCAATGAGACACAAATTAGCCATGTTTATTACTGAAGGTCTTGCAAAAATCTTTCGAGAAATCCTCTTAAGTTCTTCATTTGAACAACCTTTCCTGTTTACAGCTTGATCAATTGGCAGAATTCTGACGTCCTTCCATGTATACCTACATATGATCAGAGTTGAAGGACTGCAAAAGTAATACCCTCATTTGGAAGAAGGTGGCTGAAATTGAAGATAGATGAACTATACTCCTTGCACATCTGGTGCCTTCCCTGAAGTTGCCCGTCTCAGCGCCTCGTGCGTTCCCTTTCCAGGTCTAAGATCTTGAGTGATATTTGAGTCCGCCATCTTTCCTTCTCCCCCAAAATCCTCCCATGGTCTCCTGTATGCTTCTCACACCTGCCTACTTTTGTCATTACCCACTGCACAATTAGTTTAGTTTAAGTCATTGCTTATTTCTCTTTTCATGAAAATAACCTCTTCATGGGCTTCTCGCACAGCTTCTTCCATCCATCCTCTTTTCTATAGAGAGAATCATGACAATCTTGATAAAATTCCAAACTAATCTTGGCATTTCTCTAATTAAATTATTCCACTTGGCTCACCATTGTGACATAAACTTCACATTTCTTAGCATTGGTGCTTTTTGACCTGTAGAATGTCATTGAGAAGAGGATGAGTGCGAGATAGTAAAGCATGGCAGCTGCTGTCTGCAGGTGGCTGCGCAGGGCCCACGGCCACCTTATTGTCCCGCAAGCTTACCCAGCATCCTCTCACCTCCCATCCGGTTTTGGGTTCATGTCTGGTGAAGCTGTCGTGGAAGCCGGCATGCTCACTGGATCTGCTCCGTGCTTCCTCCTCATAGTGTGGGGAGTGTGAATGTTGGACTTGACATTGGTAGACCTGGAAGGGAGCCTGGCAGTGCTGCTGGGCACTGCCACCCGAAGGGATGTAAAAGGAATGGCCCTTGCCAACTCTTTATGGTGGTGAACAGGAAAGTATGTGTTTCTTATGAGTGATACAATGGCAGGAGAACCCTAGCATGGCGACACATGTCTGAAGCCCCAGCCCTTGGGAGAAAGAGGCAGGAGGACTAGGAGTTCAAGGCCAGCCTGGAACAAGAGAACCCTGATTTAAAATTGAAATCAAATTTAATTAAAAATGAAATAGCAGGATAATAAAACATGCTTGAAATTTGATGTGGCATTTTTAAATGGCTTAACTTAATATATTGTGGGGAACAGTTTTCATTTCCTATTCTTTTTAAAACCTCTCTTTGGGACCAGGGATAGAGCTTAGCAGCACAGTGCTTGCCTGGCAAGTGCAAGGGCCTGAGTTGGACTCCTGGTGAAAAAAAAAAAAAAAAAGTAAAAGAAAAAAGTGACCTTTAAATTTATTTTAATTATTTACATAAGAAAAAATAACTTCTCAGCATTACAAATTCTCTTTAGTTTGGAGATTGTTTATTGTTTATTTTGGTTTGAAGTTTTTTTAATTAGCAGAGAACTAAAAGAAGTTTCTTTGGGGTTATTCTGCAATGGAAGGGGGGTAGTCATCAATTTCCATTTTATTCTGCTTTGTTATCTTACTTTTTTTGTTCCCTATGTGGTATTAGTTATCCAATACCTCATCTTCTTTGATCAGAGAATATATTTTATTCCCTGATATATATCCATGTGTATTCTAGTTACAAACTTATTTACATATATATTATTTTGGTGCCTTATATGTTATTTTAAACACCCACTAAGCTTGAGAGAGAAGTTGTGTGAATATGTATGGTTACATGAATATATGTAGATGCTTACCCCAAGTAGCACGTGTGGCAACAGAAAATAAAACTTATTTTTATTCCAAATGTAACATTGAAAATTTGTTTTTTAAAAAAATATGCTGTTTTCTCAATACTTCCAATGCATAAAACATTGATGGTATTTTCTAAATTATCCTTCTCTTTTAGACATTGAGAAAAAGTGCTGACAGGTATTAAAGGAATATACTTCATTATCGTCCTTTTTAAATTATTTGCTATAAACATAATAATATGGAGTTATTAAGCTTTAAAGCATCAAAATAAAATAAAGACATCATTAAAATAATTTTCAGTGATCTACATTTCAGTTTGCTCCCCACTCCTAATCTTTTTATCTGTTGGGTATCCAGTGGTAGTCTAGGCTGAAGGAAAAGCAAAGAGCCATGAAAACTAATTCTTACCCTGAAGATAGAAAATTACCTTAAAAAAAAACAAGTAGTATAAAACCAACATAAAGTGAAATATGTAAAACATGTTCTGTTTTGTTAACTATGTATTTGTTTGAGCTATAACTATTCTGAGGAAGTGGAGATAGACTACTCTGTGCAGTATTATTTAACATTTTGACCAGCACAAAGGCATCTCTAAATGAATTGTCCACCACGCTGCCCAGATAACATTTTGTCTACTTTCACTGTAGAAGGATTTCCCCCTGAGAGCGATGTAATGAAGTTCAGGGGAAGGAAGTCTTTCCTGGTGGGGATATAGGTCACTAGTAATGCATTTGCAGAGATCACTGGGTTGTGTTGCTGGTTTTCAGGCTAGTAAGCTTAAATGTCAAAACAATATGATTAATGAATCATGGGCATCAGAGTTGAACAGGCAAGGCAGAGAACAAGAGAGAGAAAATGAGTTCTCCCCCTACCCAGCAAACAGCAGGAGCCTTTTTATGCTCAGAGGTGGGCTGAGGAAACGCTGGAGGATGCTGGGAAGGGGGCATGGCTGTGTTACTCTGCCATTTCTCCTTGCTAATGGGAATGTTTGAAGTTAGGTGTCTGGTCCTCGCAGGGAGAAAGGGAGATGGGTGACATCCTTCCTGACGATTGCATTTTCAAGGGTCAGTTTGTAGATCTTTGAGAAAAGCTTTTCGCAGGTTGTAAAATGTGTAGCACAAATTGTGTGATAAATTACAGGAAATAGGTAGCTTAAAGGACTTTGCAATGTGTTCATGTGAGGTGATTTCCAAAGTAGATGCTCTATGCTGGAGCCAGTGGACCGGCATGGGCCAGCCCAGGGATCCTTCGCCTTGTTTTGCAAATATTTGCCATTTTGGTTTTATAAGGGACAAAAGAATTACAGAATTAAAATATAAAGAAAAGGACCTGCTCTGGAAGTCACTAGGATGAGTGATGTTGGTTTATTATAAAAAGGATAATACATTGTTATTTACCTTCAATAGATGATTTTGACTCAAAACATTTTAAATTGCTTTATGACATGGACAATATTTTACCACCAAGAATACCAATTTGTTTTTAATTTGTGAAATAAGATAGCTTCCCTATCACATTTATTTGACTGTCATAAAGATGAAAAAGCACAGTATTTTTTTTTGTCATTTTGTTTTAAAGATATGCAGACAGCCTTTGCTATGAAAACAAGACCCCAGATACAACAGTCAGACCAATATTGTTGGTTTTTCTCATAATCATAGTTATGCTTCAGTGGTTCCAAGGAGGGCTCTGTTGTCAGTCTGTGGCTTCTATCTCTGCCTCTAGAGCTGCCCACTCAGTTTTTGTCAGCACTGTACAAGAAGCAAGAGGGTGCTGGGGAGAGGATAGACATGTTTCAGGCAGGACCAACCGCAATCACACGTCACTTTCGCCCAACACACAGTCCTGAGGCTCCTCCAAGCTAGAAAGGGAATGAGAATGGGAAGTCGATGCTCTGGTCAGAAGCTCCAGCTAGGAAGTCCTGCTGACTCCCAAGAGTTCTGTTACCAAGGTAAAAAGGATTCGGTGAATATCAGCAATCTCTGCTTTCCTGGTGAGTAAAGACAATGATTGAAATAGCAGAAACTTCTCACATAGGAGAAACTGGGACGCCCACCACACTCAGGAAAGCCGCAGTAGAGTAGTGAAGTACCCGAGTTTAGTTATATTGGAAGCCAGTGCATTTTTAGAGAGCAAAACCTTTCCACTTTCTCCTCATGCTTTTTAAAAAGTTCCCACACCCTCACAGTTTGGGCAGCAGTGACCCAACAAAATAACTTGCATTAAAAGTCTACGTAGTCCCCCCCACCAAGTATTTTAATTCTAAGTATGTTTCCTGGGTAAGCATGTGAGAGCCCAGATCTGTAAGCCTAGCCTCCCTTGTCTCAGGATATTGTTGAATTTTCAGAAAACTCTCTGTGTTGTGTTTTAATTCTTGCAAATTGCTTGCCAATTTAAAACGAGCAGCATCTAAACAGTAAGTAATTGCTTATGATAATGAGTGCAAACTAATTTGCTAGAATATGTTAATATTCACAAAGCACTTTTATACTGCCTGCTGTTCCAAAAATACTGCTCTCTTGGTTCAATGTAGCTTTTAGATAGCATTATTGTGAACCATCTGACTAAAATCATCAGTTCAGTTGCATCTACCCAAAAGTCATATGACTGTGACTTTGGTATTCCAAAGAAAGAACAAAAAGTCATGTCATTCTTTGATAAATGATTCAGAATATTTGAGAAAAAAGGCATTGAAGTCTTAATAATTAATTCTAATTAGTGATTGATGGTGGGAAGCAGACTATACTGAGTTAGAAATTGCCTGTCTTTCCCATAAGAGCAATAAAACTTAATTTAAATCACTTCAAAGACAGATGGCCTGCAAATTCCATTTGAGTGCAATAGCCAATTGAAAGTGAATTAAACATTTTTAAATGACCCTGGACTTGACTGTGTAAGTTTGAAGCCCTCTTTACCTTCCTAGGGGCCTATTCTCTGTGCTCTACAGATCCTTCTTAGCCGTTTTCCTAGCTGCACTATGGAACTTGAAAGCCTTAGATTTCAAACTTCGAGGTCTTTTGAGGTTGAGAACCGTGTTCAAAGATCTGAGGTGCGGATTGAAACCACCTTGTAATTTAAGTCTAGGAAGATAGAATTTTGTGAAGCAAACACAAAAGAAGAAAGGCTTGACTCTTCCTTGCTCCAGGTTTGATTTGCCACTGTAATGCACCCTGTAATATTTCAATCATTTCAACTTCAAATACTCTCGGTCATAGACATCTTCAGATAGGTGGTAGAACAGGAAGATATCGAGAAAGAAAGAGTCTTTTTTAAAAAAATTAGTCACTTTCAAAGTTTATTTCTTGTTTTTGACTCTCATTGGCTAAACATCTTTAAAAGAGTAAACATTTCCATTTTTGAATTTCAGATTTTATGTGACCCACAAGTAAGAGGTCTCCCTTCACAGATAGGTTTTTTTTTTTAAATTTCTTTTTGCTTCTTATAACTGTATTACAAAAATGTGTTTCACTATGTCACAGAATGGGCTGAATTTTATTCTTATTGTCATTTTTGTAAGCTTTTTACAGTGTGAGCTATAGAATGAGGAAGCAAATGAAAATTGTCTATACACATAGTTTTATTTTACCTTTATTAATGTAGCAGCTACTATTTCTTGTACTACTAAGCATAGATGATTATTTAAAAAGAAATGCTTCCTTCATGATAAAAGAAATAAAATAATTTACAATAACAGCAAAATATCACCAACACATTCTTATTAAATGCATTCTCCTTCGTAGTCTATAAGAGTCAGGAAATACGATGGCTTTATGACTAGCTTGCTCCACATGACTTTATGGTCCTATACGTTTCACTAAACCAAAGCGAAGCAGCTGCACCCCTCACTTCCGAGCGCTGTGGCCGCTCTCGGCTTCCTCTTTCTCCAGGAGGGCTCAGTGAGCATCGCCTCTTCTCTGGGACAAAAGCACGCTGTGTTGTCGCACTCCACGTGAATCTATAATAATGAAGTAGGCATCCAGTCTGCACAGGGCTCGTCTACCTTTCCAAACCAGCATCCTGGTTTTATTTCTAAATATCTGCTTTGCATCAAACTAGTCAAGGCCTCAAATTTTTAAACCCCTCTCTCTACTGAGAAGAAAATTATTCTTATAACCAAATATATGAAATCTTGTGGTTGAACTGTCAAAATCTAACACATTTTAAAGGCATCTTTCTAAACCAAGACTACCAAACACTTTCTTCAGCCAAGGAATTAAGAGAATTGAGATAGTAAATTCAGGATTCAGGTAGGCCTGGGCTCAAATACTCACTGCATTACATAGTACCTACATGGTTGTGAACTAGTGATTTTGTGTAAGTCTTGGGTATTCAGTTTAAAAAAGTGGGGATAACATTGTCCTTCAGAACTTCTCGAAGAATTATACAAGATACTGTATAATAACTTGTTAGTCCAGTCAGTGTCATATGGCATAGGCTTAATTAATCTTAGGGGGAATGGTTGTCTTGCGTGTACTTGTGCATTGTAAAAATATAACATAATATTGCAAAAATTAATTTTATTCTTTTTAAAATTTCTTATTCATTTTAATGAGAAAAAGATAAAACAGCAATGAAACAGTTTCAAGACAGATTAGTAGGACAATTACAATAATTAATATATTGCATGTTATTGTTTTCATAAGAGTTTTTCAGAGAATAAGATGTAGACCTGATATCTTGTCTAAACAATATTAGTATAGACCTTTCTTCTCAATGAACTAAGGGAGAAAGAGAAAGTAGCAGTATATCTATCCTATCTTGTATATGCATATATATTTTTTTCACAACAAAAAGGTCCTTCACTTATATCCCCCATTTTTGTTTTATTTTGTTCGAGATGAGTGTTCCATTGCTGTTAGAGAAGCTGTATTTGGAGAAGTCTTTAAAGGACCTTTTT
>NDGN011169746.1:0-14932 GCA_002564285.1 Tympanoctomys barrerae | reverse complement strand
CCAGGGGTGACCCCCTTGGTGGGCAGATTTGGGGGCTGAGGGAAAGTGTCATGTCTGGGGAAGCCTGCGTCCTGAAGCCTGGAGCCTGCAGCAGGGGTGCAGCAGGGTGCGCATGGGGGTGCAGGGCGAGCATGGGGGTGCAGGGCGAGCATGGGGGTGCAGCAGGGTGCGCATGGGGGTGCAGCAGGGTGCGCATGGGGGTGCAGGGCGAGGGGCTGCCTCGGCCGCCTCTCTGGGACACGGCCTACCCTGGCTGCTATGCCCATGGTGAGCAGCAGAGGCCACTGGCGGCCCAGGCACGGGTCCATCCTGATGGCTGCTGGGCAGAGGCTTCTGTGCTGGGCGTTTCCTCTCAGCTCCTCCATGTTAAGCGTGCAAAACGGGCCTTCTTCCAGTTTCCTCAGGCATGGAGAATCCCCCTTGGCAGTGTGCGTGCAGCACATGCGTGTGCTAGTATGCTTGTGAAAATGCACACGTGGTGGAAATGCGGGGCACGATGAGCGCTCGGCTGCAGGTGTGGGGTGGTGAGCGGCGGGAGGGAGACGTGAGTTCCGTTTGTCTTTGAGAGGTGGCTGTGCGGTTTGCAAGCGCTTTTCCTGCCTTCCCCACAGCAGCGCCTTGGTGGGCAGATTCGAGGTCGGGAAGCTGGCGGCAGCAGGGCCAGGAGAGCCGCGGCAGCAGGGCCAGGAGAGCCGCCCCCGCCCTGCGGGCCACGGTCCTGCCCGGTGTGCTCGGGCTTTGTCGCGCTGTCGCTGTGGACGCGGCCCTTAGGAAGGTGCTGTCTCGTGGCTGTGCAGACAACACTGGTCCTGAGTAAGACTCAGACGGGGAAGTCTCGCCTGGAAGCCGAGCTGGTGTTTTTCTGTGGGCCGTGGGTTCCGTGGGTTGCCGAGGACAGCGCCTGGGCCCCCAGGTGACGACCCCGAAGCTGTCTCAGCCTGGAGGCCAGAATTCTGCATTCTCTAAGACCTTCCTGTGGAGAGGAAGTGCCTTCTCCTTCCTCCGAGAGGTTAATAATTCATTCAGTCTCTAACAATATGTCTTGAAAAATAACCCCGGAGGCCACAGCCCTGTGCCCTTGCTACACTCCCACTTTTCAGGGGACGGAATTCTCCCTCCTGTTGGCGTCTTGCTAACCAGAGCCCGGCCTCCCAGGCAGCTTGGTTTTTCCTTCTCTTGATTTGAGGGGTATTCTGGGCTGGGCCCCTGGGGCTGCCCCGATGCGCAGACCCAGCACAGGGCTCTTCCCGAGCACCCAGCAGCCAAGCGTTGCTCAGGTGAGGGGGACTCCCTGCCCTCACCAGTGAGGGACACAGGTCCTTGGGTCGCTTCCCTTCCCAGAACCACAGTGAGCGGAACGCGGGTATGGCACAGCTGTTATTCAGCAGAGTGACAGGAGCCGTGGAATTGCCCTGCAGAGTGTGTGCTGTGCGGGACACCATGTGACCTGAGTGGCCCTCCCAGAGCCCCGCTGAGCTTGAGTGACACCATGTGACCTGAGTGGCCCTCCCACAGCCCCGCTGAGCTTGGCTCATCTGCCAGTTGGGAGTTGAAGTTCATCACCCCCGTGCCCCGTGCCCCGAGGGAGGGTGCAACCTGACACAAAGGCAGGCGTCCTCTCCAGCACGTCCCATGTCTGCAGCTGTGCCCCCCACCAGCACCCTGGGCCCAAAGTGTACCCTGAGAACACCTTCTGGGTGACGTTCCAGTGCCAGCCCTCGCCGAGTGCTGAATGCCGCCTGCCGGTCATTTGGGGGCATAGAAGGCTGGGGTTGGGTATTCATAGTAGCGAGCTGAGGGGTGCTTCTCTGGCTTTGGGTCTGTCTGGGGCGCTCACCTACTTCTCTGAGTAAGCAGAGGAGTCGTGCTTTAGGCCATAGTGAGGAGAGGCTTTGCATGAGTGTTGGGCGGATGCAGGGTGCGAATGGCCAGCCTTGTGCTGTCACAGTGTCCTGTGGGGCTTGAGGTGAGCGCTGAACTCTGACCCCGGACTCCCTCCTCTACGCTGGGTAGCGGCGTGCAGCTCATGCAGGAGCATGAGTGTGAAGTGTGGCCTCACCCACGGCCCAGGTGGCAGTGGGGTCTGTGCAGCAGAGGTAGGTGAGCACCTGTCACCTCCCAGCAGCTGGGTGCACAGGGACGTGTGACGTGGGGTGCGGGCCTTTCAGCCTGTGAAAGTTCATGTTGTTCCTCCAGGGTGGGGTTCTCCTTGGTCTGCAGCTTGGGGGTGCTGGCATAATTTCTGCTTGGCTCCTCCTGGCCTGGTAGGCACCTGTCAGCAGATGACAGGGCACGTGGCCTGAGCCGGCCACGGTCTTCACCTCCTGAAGACCCTGAGGCAGAGCCCAGCGTCACTCGCATTACTTCTGGCGAGAAGCAGAAAGTGGGCAAAGCTGATGGTGAGGGAGGTGTGGAGACGGGCATTTCCATGATGTGGTAGTGTGTCGACGCTGTCGGGGAGTGCGCTTGTCAGGTACAGCCGCAGGGAGAGGCAGGGTGAGCGGCCATCGCTTCTGTCTCAGGTGGCCTTCTCCCTCAGGTAATTTGATGGCTTGACTTATGCTTTAATCCTGCAGCTCCAGTCGATGCCTAGAATTTCCCTCCCCAGATGTAGGGTGTTGGCGGTAATTACATTTCCCTGGACCGAAAGGCCTGTTTGCAGCTGTTGCCCCGAGAGCTGGCTGCGTTTCCTGGAGCCCATTTGCACGCGTGGACGTGAGCCGCCTGTCTCCATCCCCGCAGCTCTTCCCTTCTCAGGCCCCAGAGCCGCCTGGTCCCGGGCAGCATTTACGCTGTAGCATTCACCTAATCCATCCTTTGTGAAGTCTTTGAGCCTTGAACTTCTGCAAGGCTGGGTTGTATTTTCCGGAGTCCTTATGAATTCTTTAGCATGCTGGTGCTCCTGCACCGCAGGGTCAGTGAATGCGCTTTGGAGGCGTGCCTGTCCTCAGCGGTCGAGAGCAGCGCTGAACTTGAACCGCCCTTGGCCGTGCCTCGTGTCTGCGAGGGCTGGCTGTGCTGATGAAGTGTGTTCTGATTCCCAGTCTATGCTGCTGAGAGATGAGCGGCCGGGGGCTCTGTGGCTGGAAATTCTGGGCGCAGGGTAATTGTGCTCGGAGGCAAATGAAAGAGAAGGGCAGCAGCCGCAAATCCACGCTAGGGGCATGCCAAGGGCTGGCCCTGCTGCCCTCCAGTGGAGCTGTTTCAAGGTGACCTCTAAGTCGTGAGATGATGGTTGGTTGCTTCACGTCTGTCCAAGTTGAGAATGTTTGTTTTATGGCCAGAGGCAGCAGCGGGCAGGGCTCGTAAAGGCGACGTGCACAGGTATAAATATGAAGGCGGGGTGGTGGCAAAGTCGCCACGCAGAGGCTTTTACACAGGTCCCAGTCTCGGAAACAGACACATAACTCTCTCTTAGCCCGACCACCTGTCAGCTGGAAGTGGTCATTATTTCATCATTTTGCAATAAAAGATAATAGAATAACGATTTATATCTCGTGGCTGATGTTTTAATGTGTCTGTCCGTTATCCCGGGCTGACAGTCTGTGATTACAGTAAGCGCTTTTGCCGTGACACTATGGTAATGACTCCGTAACGGGAGGGTTTGCATGAGTTTAAATCACAGCGCAGCAGCCCGGCCCCCGGCCCCGCCCCACCTCGCTCTGCTGGGGGTGGCCGTGCGGCAACCTCACCCCCAGCTCAGCCTGGGGACCAGCTCAGCGCCACGCGTGGGCCCTGATGCCACAGGGGTTGGCAAACCCAGCCAGCAGTTCCTCCCCTGCTGTCTCCGTGCCTGCACCTTGCTCCGTGTGGATGAAGGTGACTGTGTTTAGGAAGCAGAAAAGCAGCTGCAGAGCGAAGGGAGCGCGCCTGTGAAACCAGAGAAAGGCTCGTCTCGGCCGTCCCAGCGGCGGGACCCAGAGATCTTCTGCTTGTTGGGGATGGAAAGGGTGCTGGTGTTCGAAGCTGGGTGTGGTGGTGCGTGCTTATCCTCCTCACTACTTGTGAGGCTGAGGTTGGGGGACTGCAAGTTTGAGGCCAGCCCAGGCCACTTAGCCTGTAGCGTAGTGGTAGAGTGCTTGCGCAGTGTGTGCGAGACCCTCGGTTGAGTTCTCAATACCACAAAGAGGTCCCCAAAACAAAGAAACCTGAAAATCAGTTTGAATATCTTCTGCCTAGTCTAGCCTCCCCTAAGGTGATAGGAAGGTGCTTTTCCTCCAGAACAACCCTGACTGTGCTCCCTGCTCAGCACCTAAGCTGATCCGGGAACCTTAGCTGTAGCACGGTCAGCTGGGCTGGAAGCCCGTTGGTCATGGATGTTGGTGCATTGTGAGCCAGCATTGGCTCAGGCTGGGGCGGAGGGTGTGCGGGTCATGTGTGGCCTGGGCTGATCTGGCTGTGGTTCTGCCTGGTGTCCCTGGTCCTGGGGCAGGTACACTGCTGGTCCGGCCTTTCTTGTCCCAAGGGCCAGGGGTCTGCTGGTAGTGTGGAGATGGCCATGCCAGAGTTGCAAGTCCTGGAGCAGAGACGGAACATCCCGTGTCCTGGATGTCGTGGGGCTTTGGAGCAAGAGGCTGCACCTTCATCCCCGGTCCTTCCTTTCCTGCTCCACTCAGGCTCAGGGTGGTGCCTGGGTGCTTGAGGTGGCAAATTGGAGGGTGGCAGGTGAGAGGCTGTGGATTCTGGGCTGCCGCCTGGCTCCCCTCAAACTGTGCTCTGCTTTCTGCTTTGTAGCCCCTCTATTTTCATACAACCTTGAACCACCCAAACATCGTGGCTGTGGTTGAAGTGGTTGCCGAAGGCAAGGAGCGAGGTGGGACTCTCCAGGCCTTGTCCTGCGGGTTTGGAATCCTTCGGATCTTCAGCAGCAGGGCAGACTCTCCGGCCTCTCCGAACCAGGACAAACGGTAGGGTGTTTGTTTGTTTGTTTGACCTCTTCTAAGTCAGCAGAGGCCTCCTCCTTTAGGCTGGAGTGAGCGCTGGCTTTGCCTCGTCGTTGTGCTGGATGCAGGGTGTGTGTGGACAAACTCCCATTTGCCATCGTCCTGCAGGCCTCTGGGGGATCGTTTAACTCTGACCCTGGATTCCCTCACCTCTGCATGCCAGGCTGCAGTGTGTGTCTCGTGGGGCTGTGTGAGCCTCCTTTGTGTGGCTTCACATACAGGCGCCAGAGGGCAGGGGCTCCGTGCAGCAGCTGGGGGCGAGCCCGTCACCTGCCAGGCTGTGCTGTGGAGCAGGCTGTGCGGACGATGACGCGCAGCGCGAGCCCTTCGGCTTGTGAAAGTTCACGTTATTCCTGCAGGTGGGGCTTCTCCCCCTCGCAGCTCTCACGCTGGGGACTCTGCCCCGGCACTGGCCTTCCGCTGGCCAGCTGTGACACCCAGCCCCCTCCAGGCCTTGCCGAATGTGCCCTGGGGCGAAACCACCTGGGTGAGACGCTTGCTTCCGCTGGACAGCCTTGGCGATTCCTTGGATGTCCTGTTGGGACACTTCCGAGTGGCTGACGTTCCCGTGACCATGCTGTCTGGCCTCTCATTTCCTGGGGTGCAGCCATGCCAGCCGTGCATGGCACAGGCAGAGCCCAGGTGGGGCCGCTGGCACTCTCCTCAGGCCTCCGTCTGAAGGTTCTCAGAGGTGGGGGCCGAGACGCATAGCCGGCCCTGGTGGTGGTGCTGGGTGCGGACCGCTGACACAGTGCCCCGGCCCTGTTTTCCAGGTTGAAGCTGTATCACGGCACCCCCAGAGCCCTGTTGCACCCGCTTCTCCAGGACCCCATAGAACGTAAGTGCCCAGCCCAGCCCCATGGTCACCCTGTTGCCTCAGTGCCAGCCACCATCAGTCCCACCCTGTTCTGTGATAGCGTCAGACAGACATGTCGTGGGCTTGGGGTTTTGTCTAATTTTCCTTTTTGAGGCAGGGTTTCGCTATGTAATCAGCCTGGCATTGAGCTTACTTTGTACCCCAGGCTGGCCTCGAACTCGAAATGATCTTCCTGCCTCAGCCTCCTGAGTACAAGGATTATAGGAATGCACCACCATGTCTGGTGTTTTGCCTAATTTGAAGAACTGAAGTACACCATCCCTAGAGGAGGGCCAGCATCTGTGAGGAAGGGCATGGGTCCTTGGGAGCCACTGGGAGAGGAGGTGGCCTCCCACCTCTTGGATGACAGCTTCATCCACTGGACAAGGCAGGGGAGCCTCTGGCTGGATGTCGTTGGCTGTTGCACACTTGCCAGGCCTTTGCAGCTGTGCCTGCCTTTGGGGCACATTTTGTGGGGGACTGTGCTGTTCTAGCCTTGGGGAGCTCTGCCCCAGAGCCGAGGGGGCTTCCTGCCATACCCCTCTGCTTGGTGCCTCGCAGGCAGCCAGGGACATGGAGATGGGGGCGGCTGGAGGATGTGTGCCCCTTGCTGCCACTTGCCTAGAGGATGGGGCAGAGAGGTGCCTGGGGCTGGGGTGCTGGAAGGACACGGCAGAGGACCAGAGCGGAGGCTGAGCTTGCCTGGGGGGAGATGCAGGTCTGCCCAGGAGGGTGACCCTGTCCTTGAGGTGGCTGCTGTGCCTGCCCCACGGCCTAGGTCAGCTTTCAAATAGCCCAGCTCCTCCCCTGAATTTTTTTTTTTTTTTTTTCAGTACCAGGGATTGAACTTAGGACCTTGCACTTGCCAGGCAAGTGCTTATCTTACTGAGCTATCTCCCCTGCCCTGTTCAAAAATTTGAGCTAGGGAACAATCAGAAACTTAACTTTATTTACAAGGATTGCTGTTTGGATCATTTTTACAGCTGGATATAGTTTGGCTTGCTAGGGCCTTCTCTCCAAAAGAGCGCGTGGACCAGGGCCTGTTAGCAGGGCACGAGGCTGCCTGACTCCTACCTGCCCTGGCCTGGCACTGTTCACTGTCCGTGTTCCTGCTTGGGGTGCGGAGCCCACGTGTACCCAGAGCCCAGTCTGCCCCCGTGGACACTGGGAGTCTTCTGATAGCAGCTGCAGCTTCCCAGGGTTCACAGCTCTCAGGGTGTAGACAAATAAGAGAGGTCCAGGGCGAGGTCCCTTCTGTCCAGCCTTGCGCACCATGCGCATGGCCTCCCTGGGAGCTGCGTGGGCCCCGTTGGCTCCCCCTGCAGTACACAAGTGGGTGCCCGTTGCATCTTGTCTGGCCCGCTTTTTGTTCCTGGCACACGCCTCACTTTCCCAGGAATCCATCCTGCAGAATGCTTCCTGCAGGGCCTAGAGAGGGCCTTACTCTGTCACAGCTGTGTGCCGCTGCCTTGTGTTGAGTTCCTTCAGTGAGGCCCCCCCCCCGTGTGCACACATACTCTGGGTGCCTGTGAGCCTTCGCTGTGTGGCTCGAGTGTGCCCTGCGAGGTGTGAGGTCCTCTTCAGGGGAGGAAGTCAGGCCCACGTGAGATTTGGCAGGGGCGGTGAGAGGGCCAGGGCTGGGTTTCCCTGTGCATGCTGCATGCCGGGACTACTTGGCCTGCTCTCTGTCCCCCATGAGGTATCCAGACATTTGCGTGACTGGGCCCCGTGTGTTTAGAGATCCGTGAGCTGGTCTCTCACAGCCGGTCCAGGACAGTGGCCCTCCTGGAGGATGGGGCCTCCTCTCTGGTGCCACCTGCCACCTCCAGGCATCTTGTCCTTCGCATGGCTTGATGGTCTCAGGGCTGAGACCAAGGGGAAGGCTGTGTGGGGCCAAAGTGTCACCCACCTCTCTCTGATCGCGGGTTTCCTAATGGAACAGCGCAGCCCCAAGCCTGGCCTTTGGTGGACAGATTTGCTGTGTTGGCTTAGAAATTGTTCTTGTGGCTGCCAGATGTGGTGGCGCGTGCCTGCTTGGGTTGGGAGTTTGGGGCCAGCCTGGGCAATGTAGCAATCCCTGTCTCAAAAAATAAACGAGTACATAGAAACAAAAATCAGCCGAATGGTTGTGGGTGCATTTTCTTGGAGAAATTCTTGAGGATCGATTCCTCTCACTTTTCAGTTGAATGATGGAGCAATTCCCCACTCTCCTTAGAAAAACGTGCTTCCTCTTGGTGGTGCTGCTTGAATTTCTGTTTCTCGGCTGTGCCTGTGGTCTCAGCCTCGCGTTGGTGCTCTTCCTGCAGAAAACAAGCACATGACCCTCGTCGAGAACTGCAGCCTGCACTACACGCTGCGGCCACACCCGGCCCTGGAGCCCATCTTCCACCTGCTGCCTGAGAATCTGCTGGTGTCCGGGCTGCAGCCCATCCCTGGCCTCCTTGCAGCGCACGGCGACGTGGGTAAGGGCCCTTTCATTCTCTCCACTCTGCAGGTCAGGCGAGCTCAGGACCCAACCTCGAAGGACTTGGAATCCCCGCGGCCCCCCGTGGGCAGAAGGGGCCCGTGTGCTGCTGCTTGGGGCTCATCTCGGGAAGGGGGAGGCGGCGGTGGTCTCTGTCCTCAGCCCCTTCCTGAGGCATGTGTCACTGCCCGAGCACCTTTTCTGAAACTCAGCTCTCTCCTATCACGAGGCCAGGACGCCAGTGTCCCAGGGTCTCACTTTTCCTGTGCTGCGGCATCAGCCGCTCCATCCTTAGCACTTTTACAGTTGAGGGTTACATCACACAGCCTTCACCACCGCCTGTCTCCAGGGCGTTTTCCCTCTAAACTGAAACTCTGTGTCCACGAGACCCCACCACCACCTGCACCCTCAGCCCCAGAGCCCCTGCTCTGCCGTCTGTCTCTGTGATGTGACCTCTGCGCATCCCCTGTGGACGGAACAGTGCCGTTTGCGTCGCGCAGCGTCCCGTCGTCCACGCTCAGTGCGGCGGCTGTGTCTCAAGCCCCTTTGTTTTGGGGGCTGAGGCTCCACCATGTGCTTCGTCCGTGGGTGGTTCATCCAGTTGGGTTGATTTGTCTTCCTGCCCTATGAACAACCCTGCGATGAACAATGGTGCCCAGAGACTTGACAGTTTTTGAAAACTGAGCTTCGCGTGAGAGACCAAGGGCTCGGTCGTGGCCTGGCCCTCGGAGTGAGGGTGGAAGTGGGTCACCCCGGTGTGGCTGAGGGGCCACTGCGGATGTGTGCTGTGCCCCTGCTTCTGCTACACAGACCTCAGTGTGGTGCTGCGTGCGGGTCTGGGGTGTCCCCCGTGTGCCGTGTGCCCAGCCTGTGGTTCTGTGCGGAGCTGGTGCGACTTACAGGAGGCTGGGCGCAGTGAGAGTTGGATCCCTGGGGCCGAGCTCTTGACAGGGACATCGGGACCTTGGCCCCTTCCTGCCTCTTGCCTGGCCCCTGGAAGCGAGCAGCATTCTCTGCTGTGCCCCTGCCAGGATGCACTGCTGCCGCGGTCCCAAAGCATCAGGTCCTGCGACTGCAGGGAGCTCCGAACCCAAGGGCCAAAGCAGATCTTCCCTCCCCGTACGCGCCCCGTACTGTACTGCCGGTCCTCCTGACCTGGAGTCCTGTGGCTGAGGTGTGTCTGTGTCCGTCCCTTTGTGGAGCTCCTGGGATTCCCGTGGACTGCTCTGGTTCACTGCGGGAGGCCCCGGTGGCCTGTTCTGTCACCCCTGGGGTCCAGGGAGGGAGCTTGGTGCCCAGCAGGGCCCCTGGGAGAGCAGTTGTGTGTTGAGAGGAGTAGTGGGGTGGAGGTCTTGGCTCCGCATCCTGAAGGCTCATTTTCGGAAGCTGCCTGCTTGCCCTCCTGGTGGGCATGTGAGATGGCTCTGGGCCCGGCCAGGGTGCCTGCAAAGCGGTGGACCATTCCTGCTGCTGTCGTTTTGGGTCTAAGGCAGGGGGCCCTGGAAACGGGGCCAGAGAGTGCTGACTGCACACGTGCGCTGGCACCCGCTCGCCAGTGTCCCACGTGTGCGGGGTGCCTGGCTGGAAATGGGGCTCGCAGCCCACCAGGCTCTGCAGAGGAACATGGGGCCGCTGCCACTCACCCCGGTGGGCCCTGCCTGGTGCCGGCTGAGGCTCAGGGGGCTTGCTTGGCAGGGGCTCATTGTCTGATTTTCAGGGGTCTGATCTTATTTTGATGCCATCTCAGACAGCCGTTCATTTATGACTGCAGTAAAAGAGCATTGCATTTGGATCGACCTGAGGAAGGGGCAAGGGCTGGCCTGGGGAAGGGACAAGGGTCAGCCTGGGGAAAGGACGAGGGTCAGCCTGGGGAAAGGACGAGGGTCAGCCTGGGGAAAGGATGAAGGTCGGCTTGGGGAAGGGACGAGGGTCGGCCGGGGGAAGGGACGAGGGTCGGCCTGGGGAAGGGATGAGGGTCGGCCGGGGGAAGGGACGAGGGTCGGCCTGGCGCTGTCCCTGAGCAGGGCTGCCTGCCTGGAGCGCTGAGCAGACCCAGCGTGCTGCCTGCTTCTGGGATCCTGGGGGGTGGGCTATGCCTTGGGGCAGCTCCAAGAATGGCTTGGCAAAAGCTTTTCTGAGACTTAGAGTGAATGTGGTGGCTGCCTGGTGGCCGTCCCCGGGCTGTGTGCTGTGGGAACCATGGGTGCTTCCTGGCAGCTCCTGCCTGGTAGAGAGGGCTGTGTGGCAGCTGAAGGCTTCTCTGGACGGTGGTAAGGCAGTGTCCCGAGCCCCTTGAGGGAGGCCAGTGCTCCCGGCAGGGGGGCTCCTGGCTGCTGATTGTGGGGTACCTGCGGGGCGCTGATGGCTGGGAATAGCCATGATGTCGCATTGTCGGTGCTCCTTGCCTTCTGCTCCTGGGGACACTCCCCCAGCAGCTCTGTCTGGTCTGGGCGGCTGTCCTCACTTTGGTGAGAGCCACCTGGGCTTCCAGTGTTTTTTTTTCCTGTTTCCTGTATGATGCTGGGAGATGAGACACTGGTGAAGAGGGACCAGAAATCCTTCCTTCTTTCCCTCCCTCCCTCCCTCCCTTCCTCTGCAATTCCTTCTCTCCCCCTCCTTCTCTCTTCTATACTGGGGATTGAACTCTGAACAGTGCTAAATTATACTCTCAGCCTTTTAGAAATATTTTATTTTGAGACAGGTCTTGCTGGGTTGCTTAAACTGGCCTGGCCTCGAATGTTTATAGCCTTCCTGCCTCAGCCTCCCATGTAGCTAGGATGAAGGGTGTGTGCCCCTGTGCCCAGTGAGGGTTTCGCGCATATGCCCCTGCTGCTCCGCAGGGTCCCTGCCCCGTGCTGCTGCTGTTGTGTGCACCCTGCCCCTCTCAGAAGACCACCCCGCCCACCGCCTCCTCTGTCCATGCCTTCTGGCGCCCCCTTCCTCTTGGCTTTAAACACCTTCAGGCATCTGCGCCCACCTGCCCTCCTCCTTTCCTGCCTCCCTGCTGCAGGGAGCAGTGGGACACTGCCTCTTGGTTTTGCCAGGCGCCTCCTGTGCCACAGGGAGAAGCTGGCCCGCTCCGGGACTCAGTGTCCTTGTTTCAGCCGTGGCCGTGAGAGTGCTGACCGCGCAGTGCGCTCCCTGGAGCCAGGTGATGCGGCTCCCTGCAGAAATGCCACTCCTGGATTCCTGTGCACGGGGCAGGTCCTGGGCGCCGCGCTTTAACCAGAACTGCACGGGTTCCTGCTGAGGTCTCGGAGGGAAGCCCGGGCTCCTCTCTGTGGGCTCCCTGGAGGGTACACACTTCCACCCTCCCTGCATCCGGGGACCACAGTGGTGTGGGGTGATGTCAGTGTGGCCTCCAGTGCTGGTGTGGCCTGGACTCTCGCTGTGCCCCCTTTCGTGTCATGCAGAGACTTAGAGTTTTGGACTGTTAACCCTATTCAGTAAATCCAGTAAAGACTACAAGCTCTTCTTTCTGCCTCACTCCCCACTACTGATGGCAGCCTTGTACCTTTTTAGTTAATTATTATTATTATTATTATTATTATTATTATTGTTTTTTGTGGTGCTAGGCATTGAACGAAGGCCTCGCATGTGCAAGGCCCGTGCTCTGCCCTGGTGCGTATTTAATGCATGTTCACTTATTCTTTGATTTATTCAAGAGGTGCTTACTGAGGAGGCCTGCATGTAGCAGGCTCCGGCTGGTTGGGGAGCACAGCGCAGCACCCATAGGAGGCGGGTGGCAGGTCTTTCTGGAGCGCAGTGGTAGGAGTGGACCTCACGTATACACGTAGCCGCCAGGCACGCTGCAGGTGTTCTGGAATAATTCAGACTGGCTTGTACTCCTGCTGCTTCCTGCCAGGCATTGATAGGGTGACAGTGACCGTTTTGTCCAGTGCACCATTCTTGTTGGGGCCTGTGTCCTGTTGAGTGAGGTACTGCAGCAGAGTGTTCGCCCAGGAGGCTGTGGTTGCTGGGATCCCTCTTAGGGGTCAGAGGAGCTCCTCGGGCCTCTTGGGGTGTGGCCCAGGCTTCCCAAAGGGTGTTGATGGGAAGAGGTTCTTGCTAACTCAGGGCTTTCCAGCAATCTGTGTCCTCCCTGCGGTGCCCTCAGGAGTCGAGGACTGGAACAGGTCCTTGTCCAGTTGGCGCGATTCCCACAGGGCCGGGCTGGCTCAAGGCTTGTGTTCCTAGCAGAGGACGCGGCAGCAGGTGAGTGAGAGCTGGCCCCATCCCCGCATGTGAGGGCCAGGATGCCCGGAGGTCAGCTGTGCCCAGGCAGGGCACGCAGCTCTTGGTTTCTGCGGTTGGCTGCCTGGACAAGAATTTCAGACAGTAAAGCAGTGCTCCGTGTGTGGTGCTGGAGCTGACAGCCCTGCGCAGCTCCCGCGAGCTCCAGAGCCGCAGTGTGCGCAAGCCTTGCCCCGAGGAGGCTGCTCCAGGAGGAGCCTGGCCTGCCCCCTGGTGGCTCTGCCCACTGCGGCTGTGCGCCCTCAGGCGGGGTGTCCACGTAAGTTCTCCCCTGGGCTTCTCGTGCATGAGCCCCACTTCCTCGCCTCTGGGGGTCCCAGGGGTGCAGCCCTGGTTTTGTGTCTGAGCTGTCCGCTGGGATAGCCAAAGCCTGCTTCCTGCCTGGCTGTGCCCCAGCTCCGGTGACTGTGCTCCTGCTGCCCAGTGTTGCCCTGTGAGGCTGGGCACGGTGGCACTGAGGTGATCCCTGCCAACAGGAGCTGGTCTCTGTCCACCTCTGTTTGTGTGTCCTGTAAGCAGTGTATATCCAGGTGGCATGCTGAGTATAGGGATGCCCCCAGGCACCACCAGGCTTCTTGTCACCGTGGCAGCAGGGTCCCTGGACCCATGCGTGTGACTTCCGCCCCCGTACAGAAAGGCTGACGTCATCAGGTGCTCACCGAGCTCCACCAGAGCCCCACCCTCAGTATGTTCTCTGTCATCATCGTGCGCCTGTCTGTGAACTCGCCGGTCTGCTTGGATCGCCTCGTATGCCAGGCGTCGGGTCTCACGGCGCCTTCCGCGTCATTCCAGGACACACACACAGTGGCAGGAGAGCTGAGTCTCTGCACACACATCCCCAAGCACCCTGCCCGCCTGTCTCTGTCCCAGTGGGAACAACTGGCAGGCGGGGTGGGGGGATGGCACCACGGGGGGGTGGCCTCTGGCAAGTCACCAGACACGTCTGAACCTTGTGTTCTTTCCACATGGCTGTGGTGAGATCTGACATCTGGCATTGGTGGTAGACACGTGTACACAGGCGCCTCTTCCCAAGGAGTGGAGGCTCAGTGCCACTAGTACAGTGTTCACAGTGACTCTGGAGTGACCAGTGAGTGACAGGAGCCTGCAGTGTGCTGCTGATGCAGGTGGACCTGTCTCCTCCCTTCCCAGTGACATCAGCCCAGGGCCACGGCCACAGCTGTGTTTGCACCAGCCTGGCTCTCTCCTCTTGGACCTTCCTGGCCACTGGTCCTGTGTGGGTGACGGTGCCCTGGCAGACATTGACGAGGCTGCCCTCTGTCCCCGCGCTGCAGGACTCTGCCCATTCACTGTCCTTTGTGTCTGCAGCATCCTCACCCAGCTCCCTCCTGGGCTCTGGGTCACGTGGCTTTGGAGGCTGTGGGCTCCACCTGCTGCACCTGCCCCACCTTCTGTCTCAGGAGTCTAGAGAGTGGAGAGTGGCAGAAACCCTGAGCCCATGGAGGGTCCTCAGAGGGAGGAGCCAGGCACGCAAGTCCTGCAGCCCTGCCACCCCTCCTGCCAGGGACTCCCTGTGCTGCCCAAAGCCCCCTCTGACTGCCAGGGACCTGCATCTTCCACGGCGGTGTCTGGAGCAGGGGCCTCTTCAGAGAGTGCACAGCCTGTGTGTACCTGAAGCAGCCACCCCGCCGGGTCAGGAAGCTCCCACTGGAGATGCGGAGGCAGTGCCTGGAGGATGCTTGTGTCCGCCCTTTGTGGCGTCGAGTAAATTCACTGCAGAGTGTCGCTATCAGCGACTCGGAGGAAAGTGTGGAGTCTGCACAAGCCGAGGCAGGGCTGCCCGCCCGCACGCTTCGCCTCTTCCCTTCCTCGCCCCTTGCTGCTCTCCCTCTGGGTTCCCTCCCGGCGTACTCACAGGGCTGTGCTTGGCCAGGATGCTTCTGGCCCGCCTGCAGGGCCCCCAGCACCAGATGCTGCCCCAGGGACCGGCCGGGGGCCGCCCTTGCAGTGTGGGCTGTGGCCACACCCGGCTCCTCCGCCCACCCTTCTGCAGGGGCAGGGCCTTTGCTCACTCCCTGTTCTGACTGCAGTGCTGGGCAGTCCGGTGCGGGACAGGCTTCGGGGACTTGTGCAGCCGGTGCACGGTGCAGCGGGCTTCGTGGCCCCTGTGCTAAAGACGGGTGTTAAAGCATTCATGATGTACCCGTCTCTAAAGCAGGGCTGCCCGCCTCCCTGCCATTCCGAGGCCGGCTCTGTGGCGCCGAGCACTTGCACACTCTCACTGCACTGTCTGTTATCTGTCAAGACTAACGCGTGAGGCTGAGGCAGGTGTCCTTGCGGGTGCTCGGCTGGCAGCCATGGTCTTGGCCTCGAGTGCCAGCTCCACTGTCTTCTAATTTTTTTTTTTTTATGAGCAGAATATATTTATTGAGAGAAAGAAAGCTCCTGTCCAAGAGA
>NDGN011169744.1:0-32217 GCA_002564285.1 Tympanoctomys barrerae | reverse complement strand
TGCAGTGTGTTAATTATTGAAACTGTCCTACCAATTTGATTTGTAACTGTCTCATTGCTATTTTTTTATCAATAAAACTATGGGGAAAAATGTACTCTATTAGCAGTAATATAAACACTATGCCAGAAAATTGTGACAACAAGTACTTCAGAGTTTTCAGAATTTTTCAGACAGTACGGGCCAGGATCTTATAAACCGAGTTCTGATGAAGCTTCAGGACTACAGTTGGTACTACCTTAATCACTAGAGAAAGATCTAAAACTGCAGGGTAAAGACAGTGAAGCACCAAGTCCCCGGTTTCTCAGTTCATCTGAGTTAACACTGACGACCTCTCAGAAGACTCATCCTGGCCTGTAATTTACTATTTTTTCTTTTTCAACATTTTTTTTATTTAGTACATGTTTGTAGTACATAAAAATTATATTCATGTGGGGAACTGGCACTTGAACATAACACAGCTATTTCTGTAATTTTCTAAGCTTATCTGAGACTGGCTGCCAGTAAGCCGAATACATTTAAGAGACTACTTACAGCAGGGTCCACGGCCACCTTACCAGCATCACAACCCACCTGAAGATGGTGAACTGTAATACAAACACTCACACAGAAACACAGCTGGAAGTCACACGCAGCAAACATGAAATCCACACTGCCACACTGTGACCACAAAGCCAGGCCCCTTACTTGAGACTTTCTTGAGAGCTGGAAGATGAGCGGTCAGACTGTGGCAGAGACACAATGCTGTCTGAGTTCTTCAAGTGTGACTGCAGGGCTTTCTGGTATGAGGACTCCAGGGTGTGGTACAGGTGCTCTGCCTCTCTGCTGAAGTGACTGTGGAAGCCCCAGTAACACCTAGGCAGAGACAAGCTCTTGGTTTAGGTCGGACGTCATAGCTTCCAGGGCCAGTCTGGCTGCTGATAGCAGCAGCAGGGTACAAGGGAAAGGGATGAAAAAGGAGGTGTCACAGCATACTGGCCTCCTCACACTGGACAAGTCACTTAATTTCTCTGAACTTCAGCCCATGTACAGAACAGGAAATAAATGGCCTTAATTCACAAGACTAGGGGCCTGAGGAAAGGCAGAGCTAAAACACACAGAACTACACTTAGAACGCAAGATGGAATTATTAGTGGGGGCCTTACAGATGCAATTTGGCATTTCTTGATTTGAATATTTAAAACTGCCCTGAGTATCACTGTAACAGGAAAAAATTCAGAGCTACATGAAATCTGTTTTACTTTAAAACTGTAAAAATCTTGAGGTAGGAGAATACAAGGATCAAAACAGCACACTACATAGATAATTAACAAATCCATTTGTAGTTTTTCGCAACTATGAATTCTGTCACTTGGTAGGAACTGTTCAAAATGAATTTGGGGTAAATACTGCAGAGTTATAATCCAGAAATAAGGGGAACATAACTGCGAGGTAGTCAACATGTAGTATTAGATCAGGATGTATTAATATGGCCCCATAAACTGTGATATTTCAGGTGAGTAAGACAAGATTTTAACCTGTGTCAATTAGAAGAGGTGGTCAATTAGGGAAGTGTGGAAAGAACAACAAATACAAAACTGGCAGCGGTGATCTATTTCTTCCTGTGCTGCTAGGGATGGAACACCCGGCCTCGTGCATGCTAGCTGGGCGCTCTACTGAGCTACAGTCAAGCCCCGAGAGAGTGAATCTAAGTATCAGACCTCTTTACAATCACATGTCCAAATCACTCCCCAGGAGTTAGGATCCTGGGGCAATGGCCACATGACTGCAGTGCGCTCAGCCCTGATGACACACGCGCCACCCACTGTGAGATCAAAATAGCACGTGAGCCCCGAGACAATCCTGAATATTGCTAACCTAACATCTGCACCATGATTTACTTATCAGCAAAGAAATGACTGTGGGGAGAAAATCCCATGACCAAGACTTTTCATGGTAAATCAATATACGTACTCAACCAACCTTCTAACAAGGGAAAAAAAAAATACTAGAGGAATATTCTGAAATGGCCTCTGGGGTCAAATTCCAAAATTACTGAAAACTATCCAAATAGGTCTATGGTCTTTTAATCCATACAAGCACACAGAACACAAGATAATTTAACCACAGTGGTATACAATAACAACTTACTTTCTGGCTTCTATCCTTGCTTCAGAATCAGCGTCATGTATTCCCTTCTTTATTGTTTCTGCTAATACTGATATGTGTCTAGATACACAGAAAAGAAAGCAATGACAATCACAAACAGAAGGTTTTCTGTGGATGCAAACAAGCTTGTGAATCAACTTCAGAATAGCTGTGCAGAAGGGGAACAAGGTCAGACAACTGGCCTGAAACTCAGGGGACGTGAATGCCCCTTCAGGTCCTCCTCCTTCCCTAGGCCCAATCCCTCTGCCAAAGTCCCATCCTAAGCTCACCTAAGGAAACACATGGTCTGCTCTTTTCTGAGTTTTTTAATCACAGGTGACTTTCTCGGCCTATACTACGTAGCTCAATCTGTTATAAACTTTAGCCACAAAATCCTATCTTGCCATGGTCAGTTAGTTTCTATAAAAATGATGAAATGATAATAATCTTAACATTAAAGAATCTGTCTGCACATTTCAATAATGAAACAATATATTTTTTAAGTTCTATTACTGTTTAATATTAGCTTCTGTTTTGAAGGGACAAGGTCTTGGTATATTGCCCAGGCTGGTCTTGAACTCAAAATTGTCCTGTCAGCCTCCCAAGTGGCTGGGGCTTCAGACATGTGTCATTATATCCATTTTAACATAAACAATTTTAAAAAATTACTTAACTATTTCATAAACACATGTTGTCTATTGTTGTCAGTTTAGTGTAGTTTAACTGAAAAGAAATTACCACCATAGGTCTCACAAAGTAATAGAATGTTAAGATAAGGAACATGACTACAATGAATAGTTTCAACATGTTAATAGAACAAAGACGGATTTGACCAGCACTTCCAAGTCCTTGCCTCATTCTTTTAACAAATACTGAGGAGTCAGTCACCTGTTAACTGCCAACACTGGGTACAGAGGTGAACAAGTCACATCTGAGTTCCATGTGCTTTTCTGTTCTGCTCACCTGCCACACATTAAACCCCTCACTTCCCACCTCTAAATTCCAAAGCCATCAACTGATAAAGAGGGTGCAATATCCAAGAGACTAAAGGGCAAGACAGTACTGGAAAAGGTATGTGACTTTCTTCTAGATTCAAAGTATTTCCAGATGGAATTTTACCTCTAGAAGGCTTAGTTTTGCTTCCTTTTAGATTGTTGCTATGTGTTACAGAATTTGTTACACTTAAAATTCCATTATTCATCAACTGCGTGCTAGACTGCAAAGCTCTTCCGGAGTCTATAATGTCCTATGGGGGGGGGTACCGTGGCAGACCATCAGCTACTCTCTCCAAATTTAACTCAGCATTATAGACCGAAAATTGACAAGAAGCAAAACTGTCAAAGACAGAATCTCAAAATGAAGACATGCTTCTTTGAAAAGTCTGCCACAATCATCTTTTTTAATTATAAAGAATGGAAGTCACCATACACTAGCCCAAGTAAGAAAAACCACTGAACATCCAGAGGGAGGAAAAAAGGAATACTCTGAGTGAGATTCTCTTAAGCACCTGAAAGGTACAGAATGCCTGCTCCGAGCAGCTTTAAGCCTTGCCCTCTGGATCTGAAAGGTACGCTAAGCAACATGACTGGCATCAATAAAGAGCTGCTCCTGGTTCTGTAGCTATCTGGTCTCATTTGCCCACGTTCTGGGCATGCTAATATTTCAGTGACACTCACTGAAAAGTTCCGCAATTGTTATGTGGCTCACATGAGCAGAAATAACCACAGTCAAGCAAACAAATGCTTAGATTCTTTCACTTCTTATCCAAGGTGGGCTGGGCCGCTTGTAGGGGGACTCAATATCAAGACTCAATTCAGAGGAAGAAACAGTTTCAAATCAGACAGATGCTCTTACCTTTCCAGTGAATGCGTCTGCCATTCTTGTAAAAGCAAATCTAAAAATTCAAAACAGCGCCTGAAAAGCATTAAGAAATATATGCTTTAGAAATAAAAAAGCTATTTTTTTCTTAACTGATTCTATACTACTACCTACAATGGTTTTAATTTTTATAATGAAGATAAAACGTAATATGAAGAAAATCAGAACTGACTGAAAGCCAAAGCAGATAAAAGTGTGGAGGCACAGGTAGTGGCCACAGGGACAAGAGGTCAGGATGGAAAGAGTTCGCTCTGATCTGAGTTTCATAGTGACATTATTGAAAGGCTCTATCATCATCATCTGTTTTTATATCATCCTAATACTATATTAATACAGAGTATAAACATGCAGAGATTAATATTTGTTACTAAATTTGGGAATTGCTCTATTAATTTTATAGAATCTTTATAAAAACAACAGAAAATACTTTGGAAAACTAAGTGTTCGCCACATTTTCCTGCTAAGGTCCTAAATAGTTCTTAATATAACTTTTCTAATAGCTACTCAGCTGCTTTCAACATCCTTTTTGAAGCCTCATTTCTGTGGTCTTTCTTGGTCTGATTTGCATCACAAAAATGATTCAAAGTCTCACTTCCTGGGGCTACATCATCAGCTTCCTACCTTTCAATAATTTCCGCCTTCTGACTTCCTATCTTTGTGGAGAAAATTACAGTAATCCTAGGAATCCACTCTAGGGAGAGCAAACAGCTTCTATTCTTTCAATAGTAAAATGACTAGATTTTCCTTCCATGATCCTCCCAATTTGGCGCCCATATAACCCATATAATATATAACCCATATAATTAATCATCCCATTAGGCGTCAATCACCCCTGACCCTTTGGTACAGATACAGTAACACCCAGAACGCAGTCTGGAAAGCAAGAGTGCCAAGCAGCAGTTACCAGGCTCTGGGAGCACAGGGTCTCCCACAGCACCTAGGAGAGTCTGCATGCAGCTGGGCCTGGGTTGGCAATGCAGTGTGAGCACTGGTAAGGCAACAGCCCTCAAAGGAAAACACATGAAACTCTGCCCACATCACTGCTTCACTGTTGTTTTCCTATTCAAACCCAACCCAGACCTTGCTGATTCTACTTCCATTGTCTTGCCCAGGCCATTTCTTAGTCTGATTTTTTTTTTCTTCGCCTATTCCTTCCTCCTCATCTTTAGAAAACGGTAATTCATCAATGAAGCTGCTTAGGCACGTATCATCTGGCTTTAATCACCACCCTAAGCAAATTCCTAATCCACAGCACATACCCTGTCATTCATTCTTAAATCATTTATCATTGTTTTTATTCTCAAACTCATAGAAGTCAAAATTCAGAAGCAGAGAGATCAGTGGCCACCAGGTGCTAGGGAATTGGGAAACTTCGGAGATGTTGATCGAACAACATAAATTTTCATTTAGGAAGAAAAAGCTTTAAGAAACCTATTGTACATTGTGGCAACTTCAGTTAATGATATATTGCAAACTTGAGGTTGCGCACACAGTTTTAAGGTTCTTACCATATAAACCAAGTATGTGAGGTAATGAATATGTTTAATATTTGATTTAACCATTCTACAATGTGTACCTATATCAACACACCACCTTGAACCCCATAAATATATACAATTCACTCATGTTAACAATAGATGAACACTGGCCTGTGTCATCTTCAGAAGAGTCTTCTTGTTCATAGATGATGGCAGGAAGAAGGTGACACCCCAGAAAAGGAAGCAAACAAAAGGCAACTAAGGTAAACTAGCGCTACACCTTGTATTTTTAGGACAGGGTCTACAGGGTCTCACTGCGTAGATCGGACTTGTAGTGATCTGCCTGTTTCCAGCCTCCCAAGTGCAGGGATTATAGGCGCGCACTACCACACCCAGCCTTAACTGCCATCTCAGGACTCTTCCACTAGGCTGGTGTCCAGAAATAGAGCGATGGGAATGAGGCCAAAAGGCTGCTGCTCAAACTTGCTTTTAATTTACCCAACAAGCCTCCTGACAGGTCCACTGATAGGCTTAGTGTCGGCTATGAATTTTGTAAAAATCTACACACAACTACATTAGGCTGCAAAGATGGTCTATAGATATTAACACTTGACTCAACAGTGAAGAACCGCCAATGTGAATCACGAGACTACAGCTGTCACTCTTCACTTGTCCTCTACAGTAGCTTACCAGGATAAAAAACAAGACGAGGAGTTGGGAACAAAGTCATCACTAGTTAGCCCGGTGGTAATTGCCTGTACTATCTCCTGATTACACCTCTCAAATCCACCCGCCAGAGCCAAGTGACTGGGACGGGGTTGGGAGTCACAGTCCCAAAATCACTATCCAGCGGTGAAAACACAGACTTCCTCCTATCCATCTCTGTACATAACTGCAGCCACTGTGTTTGTGGTATTGATTTGTTTTGCAGGTGTATTTGCTCAGAGTGAAGCAGGGCAATAGCAGAGTATCAGGAAGAAGGATCTTCTGCTTTCATTACCACCTCCTACACACACACACACACACACACACACACACAGATATCCTATTTCTATTCCCAAAATATTTAGATTTTTATCTTTCGACTTAAAGCATTTATTGCAGAATCTATAATCATATTAAACGTTTCAAATACAAACTTTTATCCACAAAAGAGCATTTAGAGTTTGTTCTGGTTTCCATGCAATTAAAAAATAATCAGGAAGTACTTTAAAAATTTACCTTCTAACTGCAACAGACTTAGAGGTACAGTTGCTTGTTATGACAGGTATTAACCTGGGGATGTGTGTGTGCTGCGGAGAAGAACAAAACACAGGTGAGCAGCTGCAAGCACGCAAACGGTGAAGCAACCAAGAGGACTGCCTCCCTCCTAGCCAAGACGTAAACGCCAGTGAAGCTTTTAGCGTCGAAGGCCACCATATAATTATGGGGCAAAGGAGAAGCAACATGAAATGTATAAATTAGTCCAAAGGAGTCACTGGCGTAAAGTCTAAGTCCTCTTGGCACGCTGGAAAGGAGCCACACACCAACCTATTCCCACACTATTTCAGTGAGAATGTACAGCAATAGTTTCGGGTTTAACACCTGAAGTAGGCAGTATAAGCAAGAACAAGAACTAAAAATAGTACACAGTAGCCCACAGTAACAAAAAAGAACATTCTGGGTAGGTTTTAGCATCACCAAGCTCCAAAATTTTACGTTTCCTCTGGGGACAATGTGGGTGACTTAGCAACTTTCACTTTCAGCCTTGCTGAACAAGTGAGATTTGCTGAAAATCCGAACATTCATTACTTAATAGTTAAGTAAGAAGAACAGCAGTGGTGAACCTATGCCACACAGGCCACAGTGGGCTGGCCTACAAACTGAGCTGAAAAGATAATTCTGTTTTTGTGCTTATATGAAATTAATTTTACAAGTTTTGGATAAGCTGGAAAACTATAAGCACAATACATAATGTGGGAAAACTGCAATTATGAAGTGGCATCAGAGACATAATAAAATATGCCTAGCAGTAGGGGTGGCTGTTCACATATTTAAAACCAAGGTTGAGTGTGTGACTGTACAACACACGTCCACAGTTCACACTTAAGATGGTGAAAAGCCCAGTGTGCTACAATTAGGGGAAAAATGTCAATCTTGGATGTAAACATGATTCCTATGATCTATAATTAAGAAGAAATGTCTGCTACCTATCTACCATCAAAACTGACCACGTGCTTATTTTATATACAACTCTATAACATACTTACCCGAATGATTAACCTAATAGCTACAACACCAGAAGTGGCCATAATTTTGGCACTGTTGGGAATTAAATTAAAGATGGTTGGCATAATGGCTTCTGCTCCATGGTCAAACTTATTCCCCAGAACCGACGACAAATGCCTACAAGAGAAACGAATTCAAGTTTGTAGCTGTATTTGGCATCAATAGTGAAGCATATAAACCTTTTAACATTTGAGAACCCTCATAAAAGTTATCAACAGATAAAAGACTAAAGTAAAATACTTTTGAAAATAACTTCATTTGATTTTAACACATTTTGAGTTGATATTTTAATATTTGCTACAGGTGGTACTTCAACACAACATAAAACTTAGCTCTCACCAACAGGAAGATTGCTTCGATAATTTTTTTTCAACTTTATGGAAAAAAGTAAAACACAATCTCCTAACAGCAAATTAACAATAGTTAACACAATGCATATTGTTATCTTTATAGTAGTTACTCAGAATGCAAGATACGGGCATATGAAATTCTGCAATCAATATTAACACAAACCTTCCTTTTCAATGAACTAAGAGACCCTAGGAGTATAATTTCCTTTTCTTTCTTTTCCCTTCCTTCCTCTCCTCTTTCCTCCATCCTATTTCCTTTATCCTTTTGAACAATTTTTTCACATTTCACCATATCTACTCTTTTAGTTTCTCGTACCAGGGAGGCAATACAATGTTTATACAAGTGAGTCTGATTTATTTCACTTATGAGGATGGTCTCAGGTTACACCCATTTACCTATAAAAGTCCAGTTTGTCCTTCTTTGTGGCCTAGTACTCTACTGTACAAAAAGACCACATCTTTTTAATTCATTTTTCAGTTGATGGGTATGTGGATTGTTTCCGAGATTTTGCCATGAAAAAATTGTGCTGCCATAAACATGGGTGCACATATATCTCTATGGTATGATGTTTTTAATTCTTCTGGGATGACACCCAGAAGGGTTATACCTACATCAAATGGGAGCAGTAATCCCAGCTTCTGGAGGGATCTCCATACTGAATTCCATAGTGGCTGCACTGGTCTGCACTCCCACCAACAGTGCAGAAGGGTTCCTTGTTCCCAACATTTGCTACAGCTGCTTTCTTGATGATACTATTCTTTCTGGGGTGAGATGAAGTTTCAGTATTGTTTTTAATTTGCATTTCTCAAATGACCAATGATAATGGAAATTTTTTCATCATAATTGCTTGCCATTTGTACTTCTTCATCTGAGAAGTGTGTACTCATCTCAGATGCCCATTTTTGGATTGGGTCTTTGAATTTGGGGAGGGGTTGATATTTTTCAATGCTTTGTATGCTCTAGATATAAGTCTTTTGTCTGAGGGACAATTGGCTAAAATTTTTTCCTTTTCTGTCTGTTGTCTTTTCACTCCATTGGTGATTTTCGATGTGCATAAGCTTTCTAAATAAGATGAGATAGATACCAGTTTTTGATTCTTTGCAGTATTTCCCAAAAAAACAATTGAAAAATATGCATGTAGGTAGTTTGGAAAGTAGCTATTAGCCAAAGAACTTTTGCTTAATCATTTTCAACTAAGTCCTAAAACAGAAAAAAACAATAACACCACTCCCAACCCCCCAAACAATCATATACTAGTAATAAACATGAAAACTATCAGGTGGGGTAATGTATGCCTATAATTCCAGCTGCTCAAGAGGTTGAGCCAGGAGATCACAAATTTAGGGTCAGACTCACAACTTAGTGAACTCTCTCAAAACAAAACAATAAAATGGGCTAGGGATATAGCTCAAGGGTAGACTGCTTGTACAACTCCTCCCCCTTCCGAAAAAAAAAAAAAAACTCCTCTGTGTCCCTTTAACATAATAGATTTCTACTTCAATATTTGCGTGCCCCAAAATGTTAAATAGCTCTACTGCTTTCTGGTTGTTCCTCTGATATTACCTAGGATAACTAGAATTAAACATCATTTAATACCTGGCTTTATAATTGTACAGCCACCGTACTCTTCTAGAAACAAAAATTCTGATAATCATATAGTATCTTGTAAGCAAAAGCCAATGAAAAAATCTGATAGGTCTATGGAATTTCATTTTTTTATATTTAATATTAATAACTGCTTCAAGTTTTAGGCAGAGAAGTCCTTACCCCAACGTGATACATGTCTCCCGCACTACCTGAGACCGCAGATCCTTAGCAGAGAGTTTAAAGGCTCCATCCAAAAGACGTAAATGTTGAAAGAAGTTATCATAATCAGCCGCACCAGCCAAAAGTAAAGATCTAATCTTTTTTAGCTAATGGGATAAGGCAAGTCAAGATATACAAGACAATTCTTAATACAGATATATAAAACAACAGAAGTCAAAAATACAAGATCAACATTATAGTGCAACTGATACAGAAAGTTTTCTCCAAGAGAATTCAGTAAATTACATATTACCTACCTACCTTTCTAGTACACCAAACAAATCTACATATTGCAACTAAGATGAAGTAAATTTTAAAATGTTATATCTGTGATAAATAACTGTAGTTTCTATAAAATTTAACTGGAAATTTTAGTATATTTACAGATTCTATGACATCAATGGTAACTAAAAACCATTTTGGATTGTGAAAAGCCCTTTCCCTGTGTTTACCGGCCTCTACATTTCACTCTAATCGCATTTGATACATTTTTCACAAAAGCATTCCTTCAATAGTTCTGTATTATCCTCCACTATAACACTATGAACTGACTAGTTTGAATTAGAAACTGAATACAATAGTAATTTTACCACTTATCTCACTGACCACCCAGTGTAAAATAGCCTTTTCAACTCAGACACCCGCATTTTAGTGGTAAGCTCACAGATTTTCCTTTAGTTACTTCTAAAAATGAGGCAGTACCATTTTCTAGGCAACTTATATGAAGAATAAAAAGAATATTGAGGAATACACACTGCAAACACCACTAATAAGCTACTTTATTGGCAGAGTCACAGAATTAAAGTTTTGCTGCACCCAGGGCAGGGTCCATCACCAGCCAGGCCACTGGAAGGGCTTGGTGAGGATGACAAGTACACGGACACTGTAAGTTGGCATGTTTCAAAAACATAAGGTGCTCCACTAAAAGGGAAAGTGTAAAAATGGTCATTTATATTTAATGCCTTCTTATTTAAAAATCATTAGAGCTCAGTTTCATAAAATATTTGGAATATTTAAAGCCAAAGAAAATAATCATTATGGAAAAAATTTTAAAAAATAAAAAGTAATCTAATTATAGGAAAAAAAAAAAAAAAGAAAACATAATCACACAAAGTCAACAGCTTACAGCATTTACTCTCTGCTCCCAGTCGTGCTTGTCATCAGATAGTATTTCTCTAATTTTGTTTATAGATTCTTCAAGGTCCCGGCTGGAATAAATCTGCAAGAAAAATTAATGTATAATCACTATTAGACACTTTGCAGCACAAAGACAATTTCTTAATTACTGTCTAGAATGCCCTCCCAGAACATGTAAGTACAGCAACAAGAAATTATTCCATTTTCAAACATCTTAAAATGAGCTTCATTCTCATTGTAACTGTTCGACTACTGGATCTATGGCTACATGAGAGTAACTTTACCTGAAACCCAGCTTTATTCTAAGTGCAATAGAGGATTTCATGTACAAAAGATAAGCCCTCAGGGAAACACTGATACATAGGTCATTTATTAACTGTAGCCCTGCTTATAATGCTACATAATATCTGCTGTAACTTTAAGTACTTTCACATTCACTTCCTATCCCCACATGCTGATGCATGCTAGAAAGGAGTGGAAGGTGCTGCAGGGCGCCCCTGAGCCATGGTGCCTACTGCCTGACTGATGCACATGAGGTGCCCACGGGGCGAGGCCATGCGCAAGGGCGGGCGCTACAGGATCCAGCACACTGAGATGGTGGCAGACGCTGAGAATAAGCACTGGCCCCAGGCAATCAGCAAAGTGTACGATTATATTCCAACTTTTCTACATCTTTACTTTGCAGTTAAGATGCATAAGCTAGGCTTTTATTACACCATTCTCTCTAGTTTTTCACATGCGTGAATCCTTCAAATTTATAAATGTTTTTCTTAAGAAAAATCCCTTTAGAAATGTTTATTCTCTCATATAACCTAATCACCTTTTTTGGGGACCTGACCAATAGAATATAAGAATACCAATTTTTTTCTTATTCTTACTGAAAGTGCACCTTGGGCTTTGACATTTACTTCTCATTTCAGCCAATTAAAAAAATTCTAGGGCTGGCAAATACCTCAGCAGGTTCAATCCCTGGGCCCCGCCCCCTGCCCCCGGGACGCACTGAGCCCAGAGAGACTGGGCGTGGTGGTGCAAGCCTGTAATCCCAGCCTTGAGTGGCTGTAAACAGGCAGACCACTGAGTCAGATCTAGGAGACCATGAATACCCTTCCCTAAAATACAAAAAATAAATAAAAATAAAAAACATTAAAAAATTCTAATATTTTCTAATCTGCTTATCAAATTTCTTACAATCTTGATGGCTTTAAAATTATCCAACCTAGTACAGGGGGCTGGGGAGACACCTTGGCCGTGTAAGCATCTGCCTGGCAAGCGCTAGGACCCAGATTCAATCCTGTAAGCCCAGAGCTGGGGAGACTAAAACAGGAGGATCACTAGGAGTCTAAGCCATGTAGCGAGACTCTGTAGCCAATAAATAAATAAATAAATAAATAAATAAACAAACAAACAAATAAATGATTTAAAAAATTTTTTTTTTAAAAACCCTCACACAGGATCCCACACAGGGCAGTGCTGTGGCTTGGCCAAGTCCCCCCAGGCACATGCATTGAAGGCTGGTCTCAGGGCGGAGCTACTGGGAGTTGTGGGGCGCACCCTCATGAGGTCATTTTCAGAGCTCTTACAAAGTCCCAAGCTTAGCCCCTCAGCTGTGTAATATGTATGTACTCTCCCCGCTCCCCGTCAAACAGGCATTCACTTGTTTGCTGTCATTACTGCCAGCCTCTGAGCCTCTCAAAGGTGAGCTACATACACTTACATATAACTATTTCTCTTTATAAAGTTAATTGCCACAACTATAAATTTCATTAAAGTAATGTAAAGCTAATATAGATATGTTTTAAAAATGAAATTTGAAGACTATTTCTGCCTGCTGTTACTCACACTCAGATATTCTCACCTGCACTACAGGTACATCATCAAATGCCTTAATAAAGTCCTCTTCATCAACAGCACCAGCACCTTCTTTTGCAGCTATAAAATACAGTAATTTTTAAAACATAGACAATTAAGACACACATTATGAAGTCTGAATACATGCAACTAAAATTATATTTCAGAAGATTCAGAACTCTTAAAATATTTCACACGGACTTAGGTTATCATGGAACTGCCAAGTGCGGCTGATTTAATATCAAGGTAAGAGCATAGCACTTCCACAACGCTATGTAAATGAGCTCAGTCATTTTTTAAAGCAGAGTTTGAATTTTAAAGCCAGTGGGTGATATCTACTAATAAAGATCCCTAATAAACATGTAACAAAATTTACTTTTTCAAGGGATTAGATTATGCTACTGAGAATTCAGAATAATAAATTTGTGAAAGAGCCAAGCAAGGTCTAAAGAATTTCAGTTTCATCTAATTTTATACAAGCAGTGACTTAATGTTTAAATTTTAAAACCTTATTATAGTAAAGGACACACTGACACAAATGATGAGAGAAGCATGGTCACCGTCAAGGGAAATATCAGAGCTATTTCGAAAGGAACGACAGCAATGAGCCTTTCACTGTAATAAATCTTTTGAACCTTCACCACATGCCTCAATTATTCTTTGTTGAACAAATGTTTATGGCAATTTCTGTCAAATAAAAATCTTGTCATGTATTTTCATTTATAGGATCTGGCACTACATGCCCTCTAGGTATTCCACAAAGTCAAAGTGACCGTGAAAAATAAATGTTTTGAATTGATTGAAGACACTGAGTCAGCCAGGCAGTGAAATGAAACACACAAAAGAGGATTTTCAGAACTACTCCAGAAAGTGGCAAGAATGACAGTGTAAGTATGTTTGAAGTGAGAGGATGTATTCTGAGTGGGATTAGAAGCAATGTGTCTTTTGTTGTATTTTTTTTTTGAAATTTAAATATTCACTACATTATTCTATCATACTTCATATTAGTTTCAAAACATTTCCATTTCCCTAAACTAATAACTATTAATTTTGATTTAAGCATCAGTTGCAACTTTCCTCTACAAAACCATTCTAAGATGCTTTGTATATTTAAAAGTAAATTCTATCATTTAAAATTGTACCTTTTTGCTAACATAAACTCTACACACAAAAATCAATTGATATTTTATCAGATTTGTTTTTTAGAATGACAGCTTTTAACCGGCATCTATGGTTAGTCCTGAAACCCCAGCTAATGATTCATACTGATTAGCCTGACTGCTTTTCTAAAAGCGTCTTACCAGAGATCTATCTGGTGTTTGGAGTCCCAGTGGACATCCTAGTTGGGAAAGGTCTTTCAAGACAATTCCAGGTGGGCACAGCTCTTGACACTGTACTGACTGACCCTAAAGTACCATAGCCGCACACTCCACTGTGGCGCCCTACATCCTTGGATTTGCTGCAGCGTGAACACTGGCACCCACTGAGCACACAGGTCCTGGGTACCTCCAACCTGCCTGGCAGGCACTGCATCCCACACCCACATCTGCACGCACGGAAAAAGGGCTCAAAGGCCAGCAAGCCTCTCATGGACACGGGATGTGATAAACAGGAGGCGTGCACGACAGTACCATGACTCTGATGTTAAACACCATGAAAAAATGGGTGAGTACTGGGTTGATGGGCAGACCTGACAGTTATCTCTGCACCAGTGACCCAGCAGAAACCTCTAAAAGGGGGAAGGAAAACAGGTTCTGGTCATGCAGAAATTCTCGAAGCCTGTTTGCAAAAATCATATTGCCTAAGGACAGATCAAGAAGGAAGGTTAGAAAGATCGTCCAGTCATTGAAAGTAACAGTTCTGATGCACACTATAAAGTAGATGAAATACTGAAAATGGTCCCTTTAAAAGGGTTACGTTTATGTTAAATTCAAGCTCAAAAAATGTTTTTTAAAAGTGCACCCCAAAAGTCAAGAAGAACAACAGCAAACAGAAGCAAAGCAATGTAAACACTGCCAGGAGCTCCGCTCTCTCGGCAGACAGAAGCAGAGATGGAGAACACCTGGCACCTCACTAACTAGGCAACACACCAGCATCCCGGGGCTAGCTCGGGATCTAAGCAAGGGCTGGGATCTAACGTCTGAGGAAGACTCTCAGGAGGCGCTCAAGAGGATGCTAATCCTCTGTATGGCCTTTATGTAGCTCATTCAGCTTTGGTGGGCTTTGGCTTGCTGGATTCTCACCCACCTTCCCTCAGCCCTGAGCACCCACCAGCTCAAAGCCCCACGTCCATGCTGAGCACTGCTTATAAATGCAGTGCCATACAGTTATTTAAGATGTAAAAAGGGAGTCTGCATGCATGTTTAAAATCTGACAACAAAACAAGTAATCTATATAGCAGTAAGTCTGACTAAACTGGAGATGAGATTTAGGGAAAAACCTTGCAAATCAACTTCTGAAACTTTGGACACTTAACCTTCTATCACTTGTTGAATTTAATATCCATGTTGGTCCTGCAAGAAATAATGCCACTTGTAACAACAAAGTACATTTTAAAGACAGAAGATACAATCTGATATTTAGACATTCTCAGTCTCCATTATCAGCAATTGGCTAAAGGGCCCTATGGTGGTTTCAGGCAGGCTAGATCGAGACGACCAAACAATGCCATCTGGGTATGATTCGGCTGTTACAGAGCTGTGTTTTCCTGTCTTGGCGTCATTCTTCCATAGGCTCTGCTTCCAGAATATAGCAAAGGTCCACCCAGTTCTCAATCTTACATCCTACCTATTTACCAGCCTCAGTGGCACAATTCCAATTCAATTAAGGTCTCCAAGTAGCAATATATTGTGTTCAGGGGCTAATTCACCTGTGAGGGGCACTACAGGCAAGTACCATACAGATCTGACCCCAGAATACCCCACGGGGCTTGGGCTTGCCTGAAGACTTGGATCCAAGGGTGGATGACCCAAGCCGGCGGGTGGTCACCCCAATCTTTCTCCGGGAGCTTGATGGAGCCTTGGATGATGTGGAACTGGCAGAAGAAGGTCTATTACCATCCACAGAATCTTCATCATCAAAATTTTTATCTGAATAGTAAGCACAGAAGTTATGAGAGACAGACAGACAGACATGGGGGTGGGGGAAGAAGGGGTAAACAAGAGACACAGAAAACTTTTTCATCTATAAATAAAATAACCACTAGACTTCAAGACAAACGGTTGATCTGCTCCTTTAGAACCAGACATCTGACCATCGGAAAGCCTCAGGTTAAATCCATAATGCAGCTGCAAAGACCACGCTTGCCCTTGCATATCTAGCATGCTCTCCCATTCAACGTCAAAAATATTTCTGACTGGGTTTCCTGCATTTTTAAATAATACCTGAGCCTATGTATTGGAATACTGCTTGCTTCTAACATCATTTTTCCTTTGTGACCAAATATCTTTATAAACACTATTTTAAGGTGGTTCATACTTAGAAAATGCCATTATTGAAACACAGATTGTTAGGTATTTCAGGATGTTGCTGAGATCTTAACCTTAGAGATAATACGCATCACCTTTCTATATGTATTTTATTTTTGTCTGAACTCAAAGTTTCAAGAAAGAACTCACTGGGAACAATATTCGTGGATCAAAGGTACCTGATACTGCCAAATTTATCTACAGGAAGGTACATTTTTCCTGGAAATTCAGAGTAACCAATTTGCCACATACTTACCACATACTTAAAAATTATCATTTTTAAACTCCAACCAATGAACTTCAACCAAAAAAAGCTTCTTCTTTGTTAATTTCTCTTTAGTGAAGTTGAACCACTTTTTTAATAAACATTAATCTCTAAATTTTCTAAATAGCAGTGGATACAATCAGTACATTACTCATGTTGCATTTGAAGGAACAAAAAGTACTTTCAGAGTCAAAAAGCAACACTAATAAATTACTATTATTTATTAATGGTGTAAAATAAAAGCTATCATGATGCTTATATACCAAGTTACAAGGGCTTATATACCAAGCATGAGTCATGCAGGAGGCTAAATAAACTTGACATAATTAAAAAACAAAACAAATCACATCTGTAGCAGGCAATATTAATAATTTCTGAAAAGGGATTAGCTCCTTACTAATAGGTCTGAAGAAAAAATTTAACGAAGAAAGCAAGCCAACAATAGATACAAATTAACATTGTTTTTCTTGATCTTCTTGCTTCTCGCCTAAACTATCAAGAGCCAAACCCCGTATTTACTCATGGTCCCGCTGGTCCCTACAGCTCACCAACAATGTACTTCAAATTACATGGTTTAGTTTATTCAATATGGGAGGGAGGGGGAGTCACATCCTCACAAACCCAAGTGCTTTTATGCACAAGGCTTTTCAAGTTCCCAGATTGGTCTTATCCTGTTTCAACACGCTTCACCTAATCCATACCTCAGTTTCTTACTGGTTCATACATGCAGTGTTCTACTAGCACACAATACATTCCCGGGGTTTAGAAGGTGAATCATAAACTGCAGAGCACATTTCCCAGGCCCTCTTCAGCAGTGAAACTGAAGTCCAATGTAAAGGACAAATCTGAGACAAAGGAGAGGTCACCCCGCGAGCATGCCAGTTAGCAGTGCCAAGAGCTGAGCTCAGCCTATCTGTCCCATAAGGAGCTCCCAGAGCACCTCAGCCTCCTAGGCCACCATGTTAACTAACTGCCTACAGGAAGGATGGCCCAGGTTGTTGGGAGAGCAAAAAATGAACGGGGTGACACTATTGTGCTTCACTCAAAAATTAATGTAAACTAAGCCTGGCTTAGTCCTCTAACATGCCACAGAGGAATGCTAATTAGAACTATATTCAGAGACTATAGAGTTACTGTCAGCAGACAAATTCTTGGGATTTCTGCTTGCAGAAGCACCAGGCTTAACTGTTTCCAGTAAATAGCTAGAAAATCAATATATCTCCCCAGACATTTGACAGCAGGCACCATGGAACTGTGACCCTGAAAGGAGACAGATACATAAGCTAAGTTCCACAGCTAGCCGATTTTTCCTAAGCATAGAGAAAGGGGATCCAGATTAAACTTGGTAGCCTTCCAAGTTGAGAAATGAACAGTTCAGGGAGGCAGAGCTGGCTAGGATTCTAGAGAACTACAAAAGTATGCCATGTTCTAGACCTTACATATGTAAGCAAACATACACAAAGCAGAGGGGAAAAAAAAAAAAACCAGAAAAGTGTACGCTGAGCAATTTACAATGTTTAAACAAAGTGTGCAGATATGTTCAGGCTTCATCAGCCACAGTGAAATAAATTTTGTTTTCAGTGACTCACCCTCAATATCTGACAGAGACCCAGGTGAGGTCACATCTTCCTGGGGTCAAGGGTACATCAAATACATGCTACCAGAGCTCAAAAAACAGTCCTCAAAGAGATTAGACAGATCTGCACGGAGACAGAACTTATCTAATATTAAGTTCATAACATAGGGTGATAAAAATAAATGAAAGAAGTAAACTCTCACTGCCTTAGTATCAGCTAATACAATGCAGTCTAAAACTATACTCCCAGCAGGTTGGTGGAAGGGAAAGTGCAGAAAAAGACTGCTAGAAATGATGGCCAAAACCTTTCCAAATATGATATAAACTATGAACCCATGTATCCAAGAAGCTAAAACATCAAGCAAACTACACACAAGGGAAAAACACATCAGGGTACATTGTCATCAAATTGCTCAAAAGCACAGAAAAGCAGCCATATGTTACGAACACAAAAATGACAGTAGACCTCATCAGAAATCTTTGCAGCCAAAAGATAATTGAACAACATCTTAAAAGAAAGTATTAACTTAATAATAGTCTGTATCCAGTAAATATACATTATGAGAATAAAGGCAAAATCATTATTCAGACAAAGAATTTGTCACCACCAGACTTAAGCTTCAAAAAATCTTCAGGCAAAAGAAAAATGATACCGATTGGAAACATGGATTTACACAAAGAAATGAGCAGTAAAGATAATATGTGGATGAATACAAAAACTTTTCCTTATATTCTATCTCCCCATATTTTCATTTCTCTAAAAAGAAATAACTGCTTAAAGCTCAAATAGAGGCAGGTAGATGGCTCAGTAGAATAAGTGCTTGCCCGGCAAGTGCAAGGTCCTGAGTTCAATCCTCAGTTCTGCCAAAAAATAAAAAATAAAGCTCAAACAGAGCACCCACATGTTTACTTTTCAAATCCTCCTCCTGTTCTGAGCAGATCACTTGGTGACCAGAGAAATCATAGGGTAGATATTCCTGTTGCTACACGAGATGCACAAAGCTACAGGGGAGATAAGGGATTAAAAAAAACAGGAGTGGCTCTTGTTCTGTACCCAGAAAGTACGTTTTGGAAGTTAACATCCTTTCCCCCAGATTGAAGACATTAGACCTTTCATAGCTACCATCTGAAGGGAAATGCCTCTCGGGGAACAGAAGGGGAGAAAGGCTTTTTAAGCGCGTGACGGAGGGTCCTACTTGCTCTTTTTACCTGCCCTCTGGAAACAAATCTACCAAACATACTTACCTAATTTGCTAAGCAGATTAGAAGCAACTAATTATAGGGATGGTAAGAAGGGGACACAGGAGCCAAGCAAAGTGATACTAATAAGAAGTGACAGTGGAAAGCCTAATCACTAACTACAAACTACGAAAAGCAGCACATATAGAGAAAAGCCTGCAACCCAACCTGCTTAGAACGCAGTGACAGTACAAGGGTCAAATGACATCTATGTAATTTACTAGCACAAGATCAGGTGTGTGTAAGAATGACCTTGCACCTTCAATATAAGATGCAATTATTATTCATTTCTCTGTATACTAATGAAAATAAGAATCCCTACTTCCTGCTTGAGTTAGAAATTCAGGGAAAAGAGGATATTTACTTTTTAGATTAACAGCTGGATATAATGCTTTAAATTTATGAGAACTTTACCTGAAAAGATGTTTGCAAGATAAAGCACAATGGAGGCTATGGTTTGAAAATGTATGTAACTTACTCTTTGAGTTTGATACATTTCCCAGGGTTTTTGGACACTCCCAAATTAAACTAAATTAAAAAGACCAGGTCATCAGAAAGGTACCTAGTTTCAGTTAACCTGGAAATTCCCTTACACAGAGTGCATCACTCCTTAATGGGCAAATGAACTGGATCTGGGTAGAGTGAGTGTGGAGGCTGTTCTGGATGTGGAGTCACACACCCCCAAACTCTAGCATATTATTCTCCTTTATAGCAATGCATACAGAACTTATTAAAGTAAGTTCCCATTTTCTTTAGGTTCTTAGCTAAGCAGATACGTGTTAGCATACAGCTTCTCTTTCTAGAGCAAGAAGATATGGACTGAAGATGTGTAGTTTTAACTAGGAAAGCTTGTCCCATTATGCCAGTTTAAATTTTATTACACAATACAATAACATATGTTACACATAGAAAAATGCTGTGAAAGAGTAAGTTCACAATGATCCTCCCCAAATAATTCTGTCTTTAACCACTACCAAGAGGATGATCTTCCACTCCTACTTCTTTCATCTGATTGTCAGGGAACACAAGCCTGCTCTAAGTTTACCAGAACTTTCTGTTCCCAGCCACCATCATCTCCTTTCATCTTAAAAATCATCTGAGGGGCTGGAGACATAGTCTGAGTGCCTGCCTGGCGAGCACAAGGATCTGGGTTCGATCCCCGGTGCCATATGCCTTGCTGGCCCTGTATGGGCACTCATTCAAAACAAAAGTGTACAGCCTGGATAAAAAGAACTAAAATTATCACTATTTACAGATGACTTGATTTGTAGACAGAAAATGCTTAAGAATTCACTAGCAAATTAGAAGCAATAAATGAATTCATTGAGGTTGAAGGATATAAGCCATTATTTACTATGAACAATCCAAAACTTAAACTGAGAAAACAATTCAAAGTCAGCATAAAGAAAAATAAAATATTTAACATCAACAGGGAGGGTCATACATTTTTACTAAAAATATTGTTGGGAATAATGCAAGATGGCCTAATAGAAGCAAATTATTCTATATTCATAGATCAAAAGACTAATAAAGATATTTTCCTCATTATCCAAACTATTTCTTATCCATCTGGTACATCTACCTTCTAATTAACCTAAGCTGTAGGCTGCATAAACAGGTATAAAAGTACAAATCATGCTTCCTAATTGACAGTCTTGAGTAAAGGACTATTTGTCTTCAAACTTTCTACATGCCTTTCAATCCGGTCAACAGGCACCAATTATGCAACACAACCAGTCTTCTTTTATCCCATGTTTACATTTTTTTTTTTTTTTTTTAAGAACTGGGGATTGAACTCAGGCCCTTGCCAGGCAAGCATTTATTCTACTGAGCCATCTCACCCGCCCATGTTTACAAAATTAAAAATGCTTCTGTCACAATACAGGGAATGTGCACACTTAGAGCCTGGTGCAAACGCTGGCCAGCTGGGAACAGTTCCTTTCCCTTTCACAGTATCCACTGTACCTTTCAGACCCTATTTACTCTTTCAGGATCTTACACCAGGGAAATAATACGATGTTTATACATGCAGGTCTGATTTATTTCACTTATGACTATAATCTCTAGTTGTATCCATTTACCTATAAAACTCTCAAGTTTATCTTTTTTAATAGCTGAGTAATACACCATTGTACAAAAATATCACATTTTTTAAATCCATTCCTCAGCTGATGGGCATTTGGATTGTTCCCAAGACTTAGTTATGACAAATTGCTATAAACATGGGTGCACATATATCCCCATGGTATGTTTTCAGTTCTTTTGGAAAAATACCCAGGAGGGGAATAGCTGGTCAAATGGTACCTCTAATCCTCGTTTTTCTGAGGAATATGTCATTTTTACTTCAATAATGACAAGGAAACACCATCAGAAACCACACAGGAACATGAAATAGCAGAAGAGCATGAAGCAAACCTCCACCAAAAGCTCCACTACTGGGAACTCAGAATCTGCGCTGGCAAGAGATCAGTGCCCATGGCAGACCAAAGCTCCATTCTGCGTTAGGTCTTTGGTGGAAAATGTCCTGCTGTATGGATAATGAGCGGGTGACAATGAGCAGGCCCCCTAGAGACGCAGGCACATCTGATGGCAGAGGAGCCCAAGGAGCAGTCTACGGGTTCTTTAAGGAAAAATACATAGCATTGAGGGCTGAGCCTGTCCTATGCTAAGGCCACTAGTCATAGCTCTTCCAAATCTGCCTCATGACATAGGTGGAAGGGAGAAAGGGAGAGAGGGCCAGAGATAGCTTTCTGTCTGTGTTGCCTGTCCCAAAGCAACCTCTTCCACTGCTCCCAGTAGCTCTCAGGTAACCACCCTTTCTCACTCGCAGAGCAATGATACCCCTAACTGAAAGACAGGCACAGCACAGGCACTGGCATGACATCAAGGCTCTGCCCTAGTCACCACAGCGATTAGTGCTAGGACTCCCCCTTTGTGGACTTGGAGGAGTACAGTTCCAAGCCTGGAGCTGCTGAAGCCAGAAGAGCACTGGTGCCTGCCCCAGTGCAAAGCAAAGCAGAAACAGAAGAGCCAGTGGCACTGAGGTAGCTGGGGCATGGCCAATGCCAGCTTCCGTCTCTGGAAGGAAAGCAAGGTCTACCCCTGCCCTTTAAACGTGGTGAGCCAATTCATTTTCCCTTTGACTTTTAGCACTTGAGAGTGGGGCTATGTCATTCGAAACCAAAGAGATTTTTGTTCCACATCAAAGAGACTTCATGTAGATTAAATAGGAGATATATAGACAAATATGGGAGGGTATAAACCACAGGTACTCAACAATGCAACTACTTAGACTCTCATTATTTGTGTATCTAGAAGAAGAGGACTCACACGCGCACACACACACACACACACACACACACAAAAGAAACACCCCAACTTCCATTCATGACCCTCCTCTTTGTTCTACAGAATGATCCCTGTGGCTAATGGACAGGCAAGTGAGCAGTCCCTGTCCTTCAAACCTAGCAGTCATCTCACAATTTAAGAATGACCCCGAGGGGGCCAGTGAGACAGCTCAGTGGTCTAAAGTGCCTGCTTAGGCAAGCGCAGGGACCATGCTTAGATGCCCGGCACCACATGCTGCACTAGCCCTGCCCCCAGAGCAGGCTGAGCCAGACAGACCGACCGACAGACAGACAGACAGACAGACAGACACACACACACATACACACACACACACACACACACACACACACACGAATGACTCTGAGCTCAATGGAATTGAAAATCTCAGATGAGCAGAACCTTAGATTCAGGACCAAAAGCAACATGGACTAAAATCAGTAGTGATGACTTTAAAGGGCTTTTCCAACTAAGCAAAGTTTTTAAGTAAATGCTTAGACCAATTCAACACTGACATGAGTATAACAACAACCCATGAAGCCTATCTTAACCATATCAAAGAATTTTCCATCTGGCCTGCCACTGAGTATCTGAAAAGGATACATGTGCTATGCCCTGCCCTGCCCTGCCCTGCCCTGCCCTGCCCATCAGCCACAACATGGCACAGAAGGCTAAGTACAGCCAGTGACCGGGCTTGTCTGGCTCAGTGGAGCCTTTTTACATTTTTCCCCCCTTTGGTGGTACCAGGGATTGAACTCGGGACCCCATGCTCACCAGGCAGGTGCTTATTCTACTGAGCTATCTTCCTGGCCCTCAGTGAGCCTGGTAGAGTTCCGTGTCTGTGTCCACTGTGGGGGACCAGCAGTGGATGTCTGACCTCAGAGCTCTGCTTCTACAGACTGGATAAAGGCTTTAGCATTTCTACCTCATGGGTAAAATCGATGTGGTAACACGCAGCTGCCCTGAGACTGAAGAGAAGCCACAGCTGCTGCAGCTCCACATCTCCACAGGATGTCTCAAGGCCAGCATGCTCCAAGGCTCACAGATTTCAAAAGTTCTCCAGACTACAAAATCTTGGCAGTACTTCTAGGCGAGACAAATTCTACTCCTCTTGGCCTAGCTGCACACAGACCATGAGAGCCATTTTGCAGATCTTTCTGTGTGTATGCAGAGGATGACTTTTAAATGCCTACGCTATGCTGTGCTGTGCTGGGTACTGGGCTGGCAGCAGATGATCAGGAGACCAAAGCATCACCAGCCCCAGTTCTCAGAAAGCTGACCTCGCCTCAGCACCAGGACTCTTGGAAAAGGGACTATCCAGAGGCTACAGAAGCCCAGTGCATGGTCCATTTTCCATTGTCACTGATACAGTACCACCGACTGGGGGGAATTTATATCAAACTAAAGAGATTATGCAAAGCAAAAAACAAAATAACAAAGAGACAGCCTACAGAATGGGGAAAAATTACCAGCTAGACTTCAAAGAATTAATATCGAGAACATATGAAGAGCTCAAACTTGAAAGCACCCTAAATAAAAGACCCAAGCAAAAACTGAGCAAATGAAATGAATAGGCACTTCACAGAATTACAAATAGCCATAAATACATGAAACAATTCTCAGTATCTCTGGCTATAACAGAAATGCAAATTAAAATAACACTGAGATTCCATCTTACTCTAGAAAAACTAACCATCATCAGGAAATCTGACAAATGCAGGGGGAAAAAAGGAACCCTCCTCTATTGTTGGGACTGTAACTAATACAACTATTATGGAAATCAGAATGAGATTCCTCAAAAACTAAAACTAGAAATTCTGTTTGATCTGGTTATTCCCCTTAACAGATATTATCCTGAAAGAGTCAAAGACACCACAGTGCAACGACATATATGTACCCATGTTTATAGAGCCACAATTCATAGTAACTAAATTGTGGCTTATGTGGATAAAGTAAGTGTGGTATTAAATGGTATTAATACGCAATGGAATACTACTGCCCCAAAAAAGGATAACTTAATCATTTGTAGAAAAGCTGATATACCATGAGACCATCAGGCGAAGTGAGATAAATACACAAGCTTAAATATCACATTTCTCTTATATAAGAAACTCAATAGGAAATAAGGGAATAGATTTTTTTTTCAAGTGGAAAGGGAACCAAGAGACAGAGGGAGAGGGAAGAAGAGAGTAAGATGAAAAAAATTAAGATATATTGTATGTTGTATACTAGAAATACATTACTAATTTAAAAAAAAAAGATGTGTCTATATATGAACTCCCCAGGAGGAATGTAAGCATTATATACTGCAAACATGCACACACAAAAAAAAAAAAGATTAAAAAATAAAAGATATCTACTTTGTCACATGGCTCTGATCCAAGATCCACAGCCATACCTGGGGATGGCTTTCTTACTAGGGAAGTTCCATGGTAAAGAAGGGTAGCACGCTGAAAGACAGGTGTCCCCAAGTGGATGTCCCCCATGTTTCTTCCTCTCTTTATAAAGCCACCACCATTCAATCACAGGGCTCCATCCTGATCACTGTATCTGCTCCTAACCACCCCCCAGCACCTCAACTCTTAGCACCACTATTGGATTAAGCTGCCAGCCTCTTACTAATATGCAATACACAGAAACCTCGGGGACACACTCAACCACATCCAAACCAATGCTTTCAGGAGGGCAGTGCTGAGGAGGCCTGCCCCCTGCCCCCTGAGAGCTGGCTGCATCCTGAGAGGCTGCAGAGCACAGCACAGTGTGTTCTGGTGAGGGTAACATGCATGCAGCACCTGGACAGGGAGGGCCAAGCAGCCGGCACCCAGGCAGTGCTAAATGAGGTCTGGAAACTCGACACAGTAAGTACAGCAATGAAAGCCCCAACGTTCTCATGGTAATAAGCTAGAAAACAGAACCTGCCACGTGCCCCTTACAAAAACTCACTATGTACAGTGCAAACCTTTTAAGTAAGCACATTCTAATATATTTTTAATGTTTCATGGAAAGTAAGAGAGGTTTAAGCATCATTAAAAGATGCAAATAAAGCCTGCATATTGAGGACTGAAAGCTAAAAGTGGACTTCCACAAATTAACTAAAATTTCAACATCTTAGATAAATCTATCTTTGAAAGATCAGTAACAGTGAATCCATTTGCTGACTAAACACTTATTCTTCTTTGACTGTCTTTTCCCTTTGAACTTGCCTTAAAAGAGCAGTATACTTTGTAAATATCAGAACCCAAATCCCAGACACCAGATCTTCCCCCTTCCCCTCGTCCTTTGGAAATGTCATTTCAATGATCACTGTACCCATCCTGACCCAATTCTTTTTAACAACCACTATGCAGACATAAAAGCAAGTCAGCTGGAAAAACCCAGAGCCAAATTCAGAAAAGGTTTCCCATCAAAATGTTCCTTGTACTTGAAAGTGATTACGTCAAGAGCTATGTGCGCTTCATGCAAATCTTCCTTCAAGTCATCCTTTTCTGCTTCAAGAGCCTTTAGCTAGAGGCAAATCATTATATTTCTGCATATAAAAGGACAAAAGTATTATGCTAACTTAAATAAAGACAAATGGTCTAACAAACTGCAATTCTCTAATAACAGCCCCATCTCTATAAGACATAAACCCACTTGAGTCAAGCCTACAAACAAAATTATGTTCCCCCACAGTCACATTCAGGATACTGCAACACAGGCAGTCTGCTGGGAGATCTCCAGGCTGTAGGGGTTTCCATCTTTCTTTGCTTCCGTGATGCTGACAGTTTTGAGAAGCATCAATTAGTTAGCTTACAAACTACCCTTTAATTTGCGTTTACGTGAGGTTTTTTGCCATGTTTAGATGGAGCTTATAGGTCTGGAGAAAACTACAGAAGTGAAAATGTTACTCTCCTCACACCATCAAGAGCACACACTGGCAACAAAAAGGCTGCTTGATGGTGCTGGCCTTGGACCCTGGCTGAAGTCCTAGTTCTTATACTCCTTCCTTGTCAAGAGATTCCCTCCCCGCTTCCACACTGTACTCTTCAGAAGGCTATTGCTGTGGGCCACCCCACACACAGTGGGAGTCACGCGCCCATGGAATGTTTATGAAAATGACCTGGGAAAATTCAGCACTAGAAATTTGTCTCTACTGTTCCATTTATATATTTACTCAATCTTTGCAGCAGTATAGACTCATGAATATTTCATATTTTGGGTTAAAATCCATGAGTACTTTATTTTGTTGCTTGAAATATTCCAAATGTGGTTACTATGAGTCCTTTCAATGAACTCCTGATCTCTCACACATATTCCCATTGACTCCTTCTGCTTTCTGGTTCTACCCAATGCACCAGGCCCAGCTTGTATAGTCCCTGCTCCAGCTCCAGAGTGAGCCTGGTGTAAAGAGCACCAGATCTGGGTCCAGGCCCTCTTGTGCTTACGAGAGCACACCAAATCTACACCAAAAGGTCCACTGTACCAATTCAAACCTAAGTCCAAGTTCCACCTCCCAAATGATCATCTAATACTGCCACCGTGAATTGCTACCTACATCACACAGGATTTTGTGTTCTAGGCTCAGTACCCTTCGCCAAGCCATTCACCTGTTCCTAGTACTAGAGAAGTAATCATTCCCAGTTTGCCCTGGAGAAAACCAAGGCCGAGACAAGGCCGTCTGCGCTGCTCACACACTATTCCTGCACAGGGTACAGTCCCACTGTCCCTACATTTGCTCACTCCAGCCCTGACATCACAAGCCCACTTATAATGCAGGCAGCTAGACCAATAATTGCAGAAACCAGCTTAAAAGACTGGTGACCACTGGGGCAGGAGGGCATGATTTACAGTAGTCTATACTGAGCTAAGAAAAATAAGAAAGCTGGTGAACTTCTCATAAAGCTAAATTTATTTCACTCAAAGAACTATCCGTTCTGCAATTACATATTTCTTATTTTTTAATTGGTGTTTGTCTTTTCTCATTTGTAAGACAAAATACATGATACCCTAAATTAAAGAAGGAAAAGTGTATTTGGCTTGCAGCTCAGAGGTTTCAGCTCATAGGTGGCGAGCGGCACGTCAGGGTGGCATGGCAGAAGGGCATCGCAGAGGAGAAACTGGCGGCAGCAAGCAGGCAGGTGACAGTGCGGAAGGGGCTATCTTAGCAGCGCCTTCTTGCCCTTTCACACTCTACCTGGGCTGCCAGGCTCATGGGGGGTGCCAATCCAGTCAGAGGACTGATTTAGTCATCACTGCACCCTGGATCCCAGTCACACACTCTCGGTCCAGCCACCCCCGAAAAAGCCCCATCTAGGACAGCATGAAGCTCTGGGAGAACATCTCAATACACACATCATAACAGTGTTAATGTCCCTTGTTTTATGAAATGGTGACAGCAGGTACATTGGGTTGCTCTGCTGTTTCTATGTTTGATAAAATTAAAGTTTTCCACCCTATAACCAGTATTCCTCACCCCACTCAATTTTTAAAATTTAATTCTCCACAAAGTAAATGATTACAATAAAATCTCACCTTCTTAGTATGGTGTACAAGGCCTTTATCCATTTTAACACTCCCTTCTCCAGGAATACCAGTGATTTTTAAAAACCAACTCATCGTGTTTGAATTGCCATTTCCTTCCCCAGAATCCACAGCCTACAATATACGAGCTAAGTGACTGCCAAGGAACATCACATTTTCAAAGCCTCCTTACGGAGTGCCAAAGAGCTTTTCGTGACATCTCTCTCAGTGCTTCATTTTCTAATTATTCCTTACAGGTTACTGAAAATGAAACAATTTCAGGAGAACAAAAGCAGGCAATGAGGTCTGGTCACAAACAGTACGGAGGCAGGCAGTACTTTGTGTGGCAGGATACTTTGCTTTAAAAAAAAAAAAAAGCCCTCTTCTAAAACCAAAGGCAAACTTCTCTTCTGCTGCCACTTACTCAAATTACAGAAAACCTGGAGCCTTTGGGCTGCTCCTCCTGTGGCCATATGCTACGAGTCCATAAAACAAAAGCAAAAACTGAGCAGGAACATGTTCTGAAAATAGTAAAATACTCTTATGCCCAGCGGGATAACAACTGGCATCATACTTTGCAGTTGTCAAAGGCTCTTTAGGTAGTATGCTAGATGACAGGCTGACAGATGATACAAATATTCCTCAGCTACAAAAAGTAGCCTTTAAGTCTTGCTTCCTACCTGCGTAGGGTAAACGTTACAAGGCACCTAACCCTGCATCTCAGATAACAGTGACCAAGGAGATAGGCGAGCTGAAAGAAAACACCAAGCAAACGTGTCAAGGCTTTCTTTACAGCCCTTAACATGAAACAGCTGACTCTCATATCACTTTGCCCTTTTGTTTAAAAAACAACCTAACATACAAAAACTTAAGACAAATGCTCTTTTGTAAGAAAGGAGCTTCCAATCCTCAAATGAAAAGCCCTAAAAAAAAGAAAAAGTCCCTTCAGAACATGAATCTTGTAACATTCCTATCCAGGCAATGGATGCCTATATCAGGCTACCTTAAAAATGGAACACTACACTGAAATATAAAATAAAAAGCAAGCCTCACTATACAGTATGTATTACATTCTCAAAGCAAAAGCATAGTAGAAATACAGCATCTCCCCAAATGGCTATTTTCAGTCAAACTTTCAACTTTGATTGTAAATCAAATTCAGTTTAAGAAGACAGATACACACCTGTAATGATCCTCTACAATAAAAGCAAAAAGTGCCATATACACATCCATTTTCCAACGTGGGAGACCAACGATTACCTAGTATCGTGTACGATTTTACCCTATATAATGCTTGCTTCAGTAGAAGGGTTTCGAAGAATCCAGCAAAGACTGTTAGGAAAACCAAGCTCTTAAGACATCGAGACACCATACAGATTACTTCTGGTCCCGTCCACCACACTGCCCTAAACACAAACCTGGTTCACCGGGGGTCTTTCAAAATCTCTTTGCTGTAGCCCAAATCTGGGTAGAACCTTCACTGCAAAGACTGAAGGCTAGTCAGTAAGGCTGTTAACAGTAATTCTTGCGGTTTTCCTGTCCACTTTTGCATTTTACAGATTCCTCCTTTGAAAGGGAGGAGAAATATGTAAAGAATGAGTCTTAAGACAGAACCAGCGTCTCTGCACCGCTACAGTCCATATGTGCTTTTCTTTCTATATGCTATTGGTGAAACTCAGAAATTTCTAGCCTACAGATTCATTTTTAGGACACTGTAAACTTATTAACAAACAGCTTACAATTGCAGCCTTACTCATATAACCCATGTATTATGAACATAACAAGGCAGAGAAAAAAAGCACAAAAAATACAGTGATGAAAAGACAGCCTACCTTTATTTTCTGTCCCTCTTTATTTTCTCCTACTTTTGAACGTTAATGTTCAGGTATCTATAGGTTGTCTAATATTTTCACTACCCAAATGTAATTAACCTTAAGCAATTACCTTAAGTTTCAGCCATGATTTTCAGTTAAAAAGGATTTATGAAATATTTCAAGTATTTTGGTCATTTCCTAGTCAAGCAATAATACAAACACTTTCAGAATACAGAATAGCCTACCTCTGCCAGTAGTCATGACTATCAGGAATCTTGGTACCAAACAAAAACGCGGCTCTGAGGGCTGTACCTATTCAAAGCAACTTAAGCATCAGTAACTCAGCCCGCCCACGCCTCCTCAGGGAGAGCCAGCACCAGTAACAACCGCCACCCTAGTCCAAAATACAAGCCTACACTAAGTGTAACACTGGTTTTTACAAAGGGGCAGGGAAGTGAACCTTCTCCACCTGACTAGTGTAAGAAAACCTTCTTAAAGATTATTATTAAATATTTTAACCAACTATCTGATTTCTCCCTTAAAAAAATAAATATCCCTTACACATCTGAAATTAAGAAAAGCAATCTTATTTTCAGATAGGAAATAAAGTAGGCTGCCCACTGCAGCTTATGCCATTTAAACTGGTATCAGAAAGGGTCTCTTCCAGGCTATTTCAGGTGGCCTTCTTAGCAGAGCTCCACACACCTGCCAGCTCTATGCCTTCCAACACATTATCTGTGCATCTGTGGCTATGGCAACACCTTCTTGGGACACTGAGCCACAGTCCCAGTCTCTGCAAGGTGCACAATCTAAGTCACGCAGGGAAAGAGGGAGGAGCCCATTACAGGCACTCAATCCACTGATTTGTAATCACTGCTTTTAAAGACGTGTGGTTAAGAATGGCTTAGCTTCTTAATCAAGATTCATTCGCCTTTAGAAGAATGCTCTGTGTCTTTGCTACAGTTGGCAGTAATTCCAACACTACCTAACACAACCCATCACTGCTGCTTTCAGACTTGCACAAGTATTTCTCATTTCTAACAAAATAGATACATTTGTAACATTTTTCAAGTTACAATTTTTGGGAAAAAACTATTTTGCATTTGTCAGCACATGATACCCTAATCCATTTTATAGATTTACTTACAAATATTTCTCTTGTTTAGCTACAGATTGTGGAGTTTACACTGATTTTAATTTGTATGGCACTTCCTGTCTTTTCTCATAAACATGTTAGCTTTGCTTATAAAGCTCAAAACCATGTGTATTTTTAAACTAAATTAATGTCCATGGCCTCACTTCAATCAAATCCAAGCAGAGATCACTAAGTGGCTGCAGATAAAGGACACTGACTAGTCCATAATTACTAGCTCTTTCATTCTGAAAATCCAATTGTCCCATGAGCATAAGCACATCTGCATGATTTAAAAACTTACACAAAATAATTTGCTTTTTGAAACCCATGGAGGGAAAAACTGTAATTTTTGCTTCAAGAGATTTACTAATTATATGGGAACAGAAAAAAGAAAAACATCTATACAGCAACATATTTTTAACTTCCATATTCTTGCCATTCAAAGCTGAAAGGGCTTTTGTAACCTAGCAGCAAAGAACTCAGACAAAGATGAAGTTCTGTATTACAGACAACAGGCCCACCATACACTGACACTCAACTGATTTTCACTGCTGTTTATAGGTACAATTCTATCACACTTTGAAAAAATTCAGTTCACAGGTTTTATACAAATACAACCAAGTAAATGTCACAGACCAACATAATTTTGAACCTGTCAAGAAATATAACCTAGGATGAAACCTATTTATTCTTTAGAGTATTTCCTTTATATTAATAGTTCTTCCACAGCTGTGTAACTGTCTCATTCATATTTATTTCTCAATGAAAATAAATTTTAAAAAAGTTCTTCCAACTTAGAACAAATTCAGAGGTTTTCTTTTTCATTCAAAAGAGCATTAATGTCCACCAATAATAGATCAAATAAAATAGATAAATGAGCCTTCAACAAAAATTTAAAGTTTCTATACATCAAAAGATACTATAGGGGCTGGTGAGATGGCTCAGCGGTCTACAGCACCTACTTAGAACAAGCTTAGCAAAGCACAG
>NDGN011169736.1:0-19858 GCA_002564285.1 Tympanoctomys barrerae | reverse complement strand
GGAGTCCCCTCCAGGGACCAAGGTGGCCTGCCTCTTCACACTAGCTCCGCACACACTCTGGGCGGAGCCACGGTGACAGCTGCCCCATGGCTCCGCCCGCTGGCATCCTGGAGCCACCACCTGGGGAGCTGCCCCTGGTGCTCTTCCTCTGGGTAGCTTGGGTCTCGCTGGTCTCTCAAAAGGCCCTGATCCCGGATTTCACCGCAACTTTCTTCGGGGCGAATCTCGTTTGTTCTGATAGCCACAAGAGGTCCACAACTATCATTTCTTGCCAGTTTAACACCATTTTTCCTCACTCTTTTGGCCTGGCTGCTGTAGATGGTTAGCCAGATCAGCCCTAAGAGATTTCCCAAACCAGCTGTATTATATTCAGCACTTTAGGCAGATGGGGTTAACGGCCAGGAACTGATGTAGTTAGGGCTGTTGTGAGTGATGAGGGCCTGTCACCGCCCTGTGGGAGTGTGGAGGTCACAGCCACCACGAAGGAGCGACCGTCGTGTCTTCCGGGTCGAGGAGAAGGGCCTCTGCAGGGTCAGGTCTGGCAGGACCCATATTGGGACACAGTGGGTAGGGGTGGGGTGGAGGGACACAGCGAGGAGCGGTTCCACTCCATGCCTGCTCAGGTCCACGAGCTACCCGTTGCCCATGACTGCGGAAATACACAGCAAGGGCACCGCCCCACGCAGACCCTGGCCCTGCGCGCCGCACCTCCCCTGGAGCCTCGGCACCCAGCCAGGTGGCGGCCCACGCCCTGTGCCTGTCCCTTGTGTAGCCAGGCTGCCTGGGCCTGGGCCAGGGACACAGGAGGGGACAGAAGACAGCATGGCTGCAGGGTGGAGCAGGGCAGTAGACCTGACCCGGCCGCCACCCCAGTGCCCCTGGTGACCAGCACCTCTCCTGTCCCTCGTGTGGCATCACAGTAATGACAATCTGGGCATGGCCCACAGAGAGAGCCCAGCAGAACTTTGTGCACACCGGGTCACCAGAAGGACAGACCCTGCCTGATGGGGTGAGGACAGACGCTTGAGGGACATCACCCTGAACAGCGGCCTCTGAACTGGAACCATTCACTGGGCAATGTGTGATGCCGCGGTCCCTGTCCCCTCTGAAGCGACAGGGTCCACAGCAGAGGCTGCCGCACAGCTCACAAGAGGGGCTGGCCCCCAAAGCTATGTGGACAGGAAGCCATGAGCCACTGCTGTGGCCGTCACGTGTCCCTGGACCACAGCCCACAAGGGGCCTGCGGTGGTGTGAGGACAACGGTCTTCTTGACCTGTCAGTGCTACAGGATGGCCTGGTGTGCTTGGACATGCACGTAACACATCGAGATCCCCTGGACTCCCTGTTCCTGATCCCCACCCCCACCCCACCCCTGTCAGCCTGCTACTTTCCCAGGATCTCTGCTTTACTTCATTAGTCCATATTGCATTTTGTAGGCTTTTCTGTGTGTGTGTGTGTACGCGCGTGTGCCCGCAGGGTCTCACTATACAGCTCGGACTCATCATGATCCTCCTGTTTTCTGCCTTCCTAGTGCTGGGATTACAGGTGCGCGCCACACACTGGACCCCCTCACCAGCTCAGCATGCCCAGGGGCAGGGCCAGCGCAGCATGTGGGGCCAGGGATCGAACCCTGGCCCCTGCACTTACCTAAGCAAGCGCTTAGTCCGGAGTAGGCTTCTAATGTAAGCGAACCATGGTATGGGATGTGTCTGGCTTGTTTTGATGATGTCCACTTTCCTTACCTGTCCAGCTGTCGATGGCCACCCAGGCTGCTGGAGCAGCTGTTGTGCACCGTCCTGCTGTGAGTGTGTGCGCCCGCGGGCTGTGCTGCCTCCTGTCCTTCAGGAGTGTACCCTGAGGGGTATGCCCGGGTCGGGCGCAGCTCCTGGCAGCCTTTTTAGCCCCCCTCCCCCGAGCCCCTGGGGTGCCTTTTTGGTCCAGCCGTGGGCAGGCTCCTCCCCCTGCCCGTCCCTGCGGGCTTTCTTGTTCCTGGTGCTCCCTGTGACTGGGCTGGGTGGAAATGCGGCGGAGTTCTGACTTCCACTTCCCCAGAACTCATGAACACTCTATGAAAACTTCTTGGCCATTTGTACTCTTTTTAAGAACTCTGATCAATTCGCTTGCCCATGTGCTGGTGTCTTTGTTTTATCCTGTGGGGTTTTGGAGTTCTTTATGTTCTAGATACTGATCCCCCCAGAGGAGCAGGGGGCAAGCGCGTCCTGCGCTCGCTCGCGGGCTGCTGCTTCAGCCTTGTTCCCTTCGCCCTGCAGCCTTTCTGTCTGAGGTGGTCGCGTCTGTTGCCCCTGGGTATCGTCTCGTTTTTGGTCACTGGGGTCCTGCCCCGGAGGCCTTGGCCTGTGCCCGTGGCTCCAAGGGCTCCTGCCATGTTATCTTCTGCACTTCCAAATTTTCTGTTTCTGTGTCTGGATCTCCCACCGTCTTTCTGTAAGCACAGGGTGAGCGCGAATCCTCCTGCAGCCGGCTCTCCCGCTCCAGCACGGCCTGCCGAGGCTGCCTGTCCGCCAGGCGTGACTTGCCCTCTCGGGCACACTCCGGCAGGAGGTGCGCGCCTGCCCGGCCCTCCGCGCTGCCCCGCGGGTCCGCACCACACTGTTCCGTGATGGGACTTGGCAGCACCGTTGACCTGAGGTGCTGGCCGCCCCCAGGCCTGCTCTTGTGGGTCAGGGTTGTTGGCCTCCGTGTTACTCCATGAACTTGCACCTGCTTTTTCTAGGTCTGTGAGGCAGGTGAAGAGACTGCGCCGGGCAGGCGTGTGGCAGACTTGCGAGTATGGCCATTTTCACAATGTCAGTTCGTGGGTTCCTAGAAGAGATCCTTCCACCTCCTGGTGTCCTCTTCAACTTCTTCCTCAGAGTTCCGTAGTGTGCACTGTCGAGCTCTTTCGCCTCCTTGGTTAGGAAGGCCCTTAGGCACTTACATTTCTGGATCTGCTGTGAATGGACCTGTCTCCCGGTGTCCTCGGGGAGCCCACTGCTGGGGCGCAGCGCCGCTCCTTCCTGGGGGCCGGGTGGCTCCCCACGCCACGCTCGAGGCCTTCGGGAGAGTCCCGGTCCTCTGCGCGCAGCCTCACGGGAGCCGTCTGGCTTCTTCCCTGCAGCTCGCGCCCCCCTGCTCCCTTTCCTGGCCAGTTCCCTCTAAGGTTTCTCGCGTGTGAACTGAGCACCAGCCGTGGGAGCCCGCTCCCTCGAGGCCCGGGGACTGCGCCGGCTCACCTGCACCAGGAGGTGTGGCTTGGGGCTGGTGAGGGGGCGCTCCCGCCTTTAGGACCAACCAAAGCTGGGACCCTGGTCCAGCCTCAGCGCACCACTCGCGTGCTGGCCGGGTGGCCCTGAACAGGCCTCCTGACCCTCCTCACCCATTTTCCCATCTGCAAAAGAGCAAAGCGATGCACATTCCTCAGTTACCCACCGAGATAATGCACCCGGAAGGCGCAAGGCCTGCGCATGGCGGCCGGAGGCTTTGCGCCTGTCCTCTCCCTGAACCTGAGTCTTCCAGTTTGGCCTCCACACACGCTCCAGTAACCCTGGCGAGGCTGCTATCCCTCACCCAGTCTCCCGGGTGCCCCCTTCTCCTGCCACAGCCGCGTCACCTGAGGAGCCCCTATGTCCTGGAGGCCACCCCCTGCCGGGGTCTTGCTACCTGGGGGACCTGGTGCTGCTGCACAAAGCTGACCAGGGCAGCCCCTGCCATGCCCTCAGGGCACCCTGGCCAGCCAGGGCGGCTCGGGCACCACCTCCAGCTTCCTGCACGGCGTGCGTGCCCCGTGGACATCAGTGACCAGGCCTGCCTGGCTCACTCCTCCCCTGGAGCCCAGCTCTTCTGCCTCGTCCTGCTTCATGCCGAGTTGTTAGGGTCTTGCTTGTTCTCTGAGGACTCCAGGAGGTCGCAATGGCGGACAGAGGCTGCATTACCACACCCCGCTGGCCCAGACGTGCTAGCGGCCAGGACATGGGCAGAGGCGGGGCCTCACTCGCCTCCGAGCAGGAGGAATGAGGCCTTGACAGCTACAGACGTTTCTAGAAAGGCTTGGGTGCCCACTGCCACCCCAGGTGGAGATGGGGACACAGCCGCCAGGTGCTGTCCTATAGGCCTTGTCCTGCATACCTGGCCAAGTAGACGAGGAGGCGGCTCTGAAGTGACAGGACCTAGCTGAGGAGATGGCAGGGCGTGGTGAGAGCCATGAGATGTGCTGGTCGGGGCTGGTTTGGCAGAGGCTGCTGTGCTCGAGGCCGGAGCCCGGAGCAGGCCTGCTCCAGGAGGGGTGGAGACAGGGCCCTGCTTCGCCCTGGGTTCCCTTACAGGAACACTAAGGGGCGCTGGAGCCAGTGCCGAAGCGCAGACGCGGCTGCTCAGCATCGTGGGCCTGCTTCTGGGAAGACAAGGCTCAGAGCCGCGCTGCCGCCGAGCAGGCTGCCCTGGGGTGCCCCTAGAGAATCAGGTCCCATCCCAATTGATAACCCTCACGGTGTAGCAGGAAACCAGAGTCCTTTGTGTTTTCACACAAATTTTAGAATTAGTTCTATAAAACTTCCTGCTGGGATTTGATAAAGATGTCATTAGTCAGATGTGGTGGTGCATGCCAGTAATCCCAGCACTGGGGAGGCTGAGACAGGAGGAATGCTGAGTTCAAAGCCAGCCTGGACTACACAGCAAGACCCTGCCTCAAAAAATAAAATAATTTAATTAAATGTATATTTTAGAATTCCTATCTTCATGTGGAAAATTACAGTATTTGAACATAATCTGTAGTAGATCTGTTCCTTCATTGGCATTGTGTAGCTTTCTTTATACAGATTCTCACATTTTTTGTAAGATTTATACTTTTCATTTTTTGGTACCAGGAATTGGACTCGGGACCTTGCCCTGGCCGGGCAGGTGCTGCGCCTCCGAGCTAACCCCTGGCACCAAGATTTACACTGGGGAGGTTCATCAGAACTGACTCTGAGATCCAGCATGATATATTTCAGGAGTTTTGAGCTGGGAGGCAAGTTGCCCCGCAGGGCTCACGCGCGCTCTCCTGCCTCGGCCTCCAGAGCGCCGGAGCACACGTGTGCGCCACCAGCCTCCCGCCCTCCCTGCTTCAGGAAGGGACTGAGAAGTATCCCGTGGTGGCTGCAGGTGTCCCGTTCTCACACTGAGGGTGGCCTCTGTACTCTGAGGCTGTGATTAGGGGCAGACGTGTTTGGCGTGGGTGTGTCTCCCTGGTCATCTCTTCTTCTTGTAAATATGAGGTACCTCTTCTTAATCATGGTTAGTTCCTGAGGGCCTACTCTTTTGGATGTTAGCTACCCCACTTTAGTCGTGTTTATTTACATAGGATAGCTTTTCTGTTCTTTAACCTGTAGCTATTTTGTATCCTTATAAAGTGTTTTCTTATAAATTAACATATATTCATGTAATATATGTGTATATGTATTCGCTGTACATGGAGATGTACATGTGTTTGTGTTTCATATTTGGCTTGAAAACCTTAATCTTTTACTTGGAGTATTTGGTTAATTTAAATTTAATGTAGTACTGCCGTATCTGGCTCACGCTGGCCGCTTTCCTCTGGATCCCTGCTCGTGGGCACCCCCTTCCTCTTGGCTTGGGCTGGGGGCGGTTTCTGCTCTTCTTTTCTAGTTTCCTGCTTGGAGCTTGGAGCATGGAGCTCGATTTCTTGATCGTGGACATTTCCTTTCTCACTGGATGAGGAGTCGTGTACACTGCCCTCTAAGGCAGCTCTACGAGCAGCCCTGGCCTTGCTGTGTGCTACAGTCACTCACGTTCAGCTGTGAATATTTTCTGAATTTTTCTTGGGATGGCATCTTGGACCCTTGGCTTATTGAGAAGTATGTTAATTATTTCCAAGGGCAGGAGCAGGCGGCTGCTGTAGTCAGGCTGCCAGGGCAGCAGTACAGCACGGACACCAGTCTGGAGGGCCACTTTATCACAGCCACCCAGAAGGTCATCTGCAGAGAGAGTGCGGGACATCTGCCCACACACTGAAAGCCCAAAGAAGCCAGCCAAGGGCCTGGATCCCACGATAGTGTCCTGCCTGCGTGCAGCTGAAGCCCGCCACGGGTCAGGCTGGAGACCTAGAGCCCACACGGTGCCTCGCAGGTCTGCTCCAGGGATCTGCTCTGGGAAGGCCCAGGGTCAGTGGTGGAAGCTAGCAAGTCTGCGCCAGCAGGCGAGGGATCTACGCTGGAGCCAGGAAGCGACTGTCCAAGTGAGAACCAGTGCTCCCCTGAAAAGTACCACAGCCACCCTCGGCGCCAGTGAGTCTACTCAGGAAGGCCAGCGCAGCAGGCTCCGCCAAGAGATGGAGCAGTGCGCCGGCTTCCTCTCCGGAGCCAGGAGTGATGCTCCAAGGACTAGAGTGCCCCCAAAGGGAACCACAGTCATCCTCAGAGACGATCTCCAAGCTCCTCAATGACGAGAACAGCCAGGTCTACAAGAGGAAAACCAGCAGCCACGGCTCCTACCGGAGAACAGCAGCCCCAGGAGAGCCCCACCACTCCCAGCAGCACCCTAACAGCTTCCTCTCCACTTGTGCCCCTTCCTGCAAGAGACCCCCATGCCAGCACCTGCTGGTTCAGCTCAGCTGCATGTCACAAGGTGACTGCCCACTGTCGATCTGCCACACCTGTAGCCTCTGTTAATTACAGATCATTTTCCTCTCAGTGGACAATAGACTTCACATGGTTTCAGTTAGGGGCTCTTTTTCACTTTAATATTTTTTATTTAGCCATATGCCCAAGATAGTTATTTCAACATTAAGCAACATTTTAAAGTGAGCTCTTGCATCCTCTTGCGACCGTGCCCAGCACCTCCTGCCAACAGTGCTGTGCGGGCGACAACACGTTGCTGTGCTTTCTGTATCCATCCTTTACTGAGTTTTCCAAAGAAACCTATCAGGCTCAGACCACCAGACTTCAGAGTATTTAATCCTATCCTTAAAAAACAAGGCAGTTAGCCTGTGAGCCGAGGCGGCTAATGCCTCTCCTTCCAACACCACCGGCTGTAGGGCACACTGTTCCTGCATCCCCTCGGGGTAAACCTCGGTGAAGACTTGAGAGCTGTGCTAGGCCACCCTGCGCCCTGGCTGACCAGGGCGCCACATCTTCGCTACATTTTGTTTTGCATTTCATCTGCCAGTTTGTCCCTGTGAGAGGAGGGTTGAGGGCCCCTTCTCTACAAGGTGTCCTTTGCCCCCCATATTCCCACTTTCTGCTATGGATGCAAGAACCAACCATTATGCCTTCTGGGGCCACCATCCTCGTCCAGCACGGGGCCCTGCTGTCCCTGGAAGCTCCCTCATCCCAAAGCCTCCCATCCCAGCACCGGTGTGTACATCCAGCGCATGTCTGTCTGCTTTCGTAGCCAGCACCGGAGACCCCCCCGCCTCCGGAGGACAGGGGCTGCCAGCTCTAGGGGCTGCAAGGGGGCAAGGGTGACCCCGCCCAGAGGACACGGCCTCTGCCCCCCCCCGCTAGGCCCTGCCCCTCACAGGCTCCTCCCCTCCCTGCAGGGCAGAGATCCTGTGTGGGTTGGCGCGTGTTCAGCCGCGCCTCCAAGTCCCGCCTTCAGTGCCTTCAGTGCTCCTCGGGCATTCTCGGCGCTGCCCGGAGGTCCTCTGCCCGGAGGTCCTCTGCGAGCTCTCCTCAGCATCTGTAGCTCTCCTGCTGGCTGCTGCTGGGCTGCACGATTTCCTCTGCGCAGGCTGCTTGTGGCGGGGCGTGACCGGCTGCAAGCACTGCACCTCCCTAGCCCACCCTTCCATCCCCCTCCCAGGACCGGTACCGAGGCCCCTGGCTGCGCCCTCGCCCACCCTGTGGCCCTCCTTCCACACCATCTTCGCCAGCTAGTGAAGTCTTTTTTTTTTTTTTTTTTTTAATTTTTAGGGGTCTACAAGGGTGTTCAGGTCTCATTATTAGATCAGACTCGTCATGATCCGCTTGTTTGTAGCCTCCCAAGTGCTGGGATTACAGCGCCCAGTCTCAACTGCCGTTTCAGCGTGCCCGGGTGGGGGTGGGGGCAGCACAGCAGGCCTGGGGATCGCACCCCACCCCTGCCCGATTGCAGGTGCTTTAATCCGCTGAGCTATTTGGCCGGCCCTGAGCGTGACTTCTACATAGCTGAACCCTGTGCCGCACTCCGAGTACGCAGGGGGGGACTCAGTGACTGCTGTCCCCTACCCTCCTCCGGTCTCTACGGGTCACCTCCAGTGACCACTGTCCCCTTCTGTTCCTACAGGTCACCTCCAGTGAACAGCACCGGGCCCGCCTCGAGCAGTCGGGCGGCCTTCTGAGGGTGCTGGAGCAGCTGGCCCGGGCTGAGGGGTACGTGGGCCAGGTGGGGGACAGGGTGCACAGGGTGCGGTCCATGGGCCCGAGGCGCGGGCCACTGACAGGGCTGGCAGGCCTCCCGCCCGGCCTCCCCCACCCCCTGCTCAGGACCTTCTGCCAGACTGCTCGCCTGGAAGACAGGACACTTCCTCAGGGCACCTGGAGGGCATGAAGAGGATGACCGGATGGTGTGCATGGCCCACCGGGACTCCACCCGGGCACCCAGGGCACAGCGGGACCGGGGAGGGGGGGCGGTGTAGGGACACGCGGGGGCCCCAGCTGCTGGGCTTTGTCGAAGGGAAGCAAGGGCAGGTGCCGTGGGTCACCGGGTCCCCTTGCTGGGCGGCCGCGCTGGACCCAACCGTGGGGCTGAGCCTCGTGAGCCTCCAGCACTGTCCCCGTGCATGCTCACTTCCTGGGCTCGGGCACGAGGGCAGCGCTGAGCCCCGCAGAAAGGGCTTCCGAGAGCGGGTGGGCCCTGCACCCCAGCAGGCAGAGGCCCCAAGTTCCTGCCCTTTGCAGTATGGCCTGGCTTCTGGTGGAAGCATTCCTTACCGCTTGGCAACGGCGTGGGTCACACCTCCAGTTCACTGGCGGGAGCGCCGCTCACAGGCTCACTGCTAGGAGCAAGGACCCAGGCTGGGGCTGGCATCAGTGACCCAGGATGGGGGAGGGGGCCCGGGAGACTCGCACGGCTCCAGGCAGCTCAGGGGCTGTGCAGGCTCTGGGCACGGGGATGCGATGGCCACCGGCGCAGATGCAGGCCAGCCCGGGCCTCCCGCCTGGCCCAGCCCAGCCCCCTGGTGTGTGTGTCCGTCCGAGCAGGTCACTAAGCGTCCCTGGTCTTTTCTCACAGCTCACCTGACAACACCCCCGTGGCTTCCCTGGCCCTGGACATCCTCCACACCCTGGGCTCCCGGCAGGAAGGCACCTAGTTCCGCTGAGCCCCACCTGCAGCCTCATGCTGCTTCCACCACTCTGCGGCGGGACTGGACGTAATAAAGTTGGGACAACCATGGATGATAGTGCTCTCTCACTGGGTCTCTGCTAGAAGGCCAGGCTTGCTGGTCAGGGTAAAAAGGGCTTCCTTCTGAGGCCAGGCCCTGTGGGCTACTACCCTGGGGAAGCCTGCACCTGCTGCCCACCTCACCAGCCTGACCATTTCCCATCCTGAACACGGCCCTGTCCCTGGAGACAGCAAAGTTTTCCTCCCCTGGATGCAGGAGCATGGGACACTGGGCTGCTTGGGATCTGGCCAGTGGGGCAGGATGGCACCAATGCGGTCCCCACGAGTGGGCACAGTAAGTGGCAGGTGCATGGGCTGAGGGTCTCCCTGTCCCCGGAGTTGCTGTCCTTTCCATCCAGCATGGCCGAGCTTCCTTGGAGCAGCACGATCCCTGCCTGCCCCACGTGGACAGCACTAGCCACCATGCGCCACCCAGGAGGCCCCACCTGGCAGAGCAGATGGGGTGGAATCTTGACCTCTGGCTGCGACCACCAGGTGCCCACGTGGCCCCAGGAGCAGTTCTCCGTTCCCAGGGTATCCCTGCCCCCACCACTTGGTCAGTCAGCTCCTGAGGAAGGCCCCCTCCCCCAGCGTCACAGTGCCGTACCACCATGGGAGTGGCTTGCCAGTGGATGTTGCAGTGGCCACTACTCGTGTGCGTGCAGTGAAGGGTCAGTCAGGGAACTGGGTCTCCTGGCCCAGGAGCAGGAGCTGCTCAGGAAGGGACATGGCCCGGAGTGAGGAGGGCGAGGCAGGGCGCAGGGTGGCCAGGCGTGGGAAACTGCAGAGCCAGGGGGCCGCGTCCCGACCTCCCTGCGCAGCCTTGGCTTCAAGCTCCAGTGGCGTGGCGAGCTCTGCCGCCTTTAGTCATGCTTGCACTGTAGTGGACAGGAAGACGGGAAACAGGTGCCTGTGGGGCTGGGCCGTTTGCAGGGGTGGACGTGATGTGCCCAGCAGAGCCAGTGCAGGCACTAGCGTCACCTGGCCTCCGGCAGCAAGGGTCTGTGGACACCTGGCGACCTCTGCAGTCCATGCACATTCAGCTCGTCCTTGTGGAGCCGTCACCACCAGTCAAGCGTCCACTGGCCCCCACGCCAGGGAAGATGGGTTGTGCCCAAGAACAGCTGCTGAAGCCACTGAGTCCCCAGTGCAGCTGACCTGCTCGCTTCTGTCACCTGAACAGAAGGTGGCAGCCACGCCTGGTGGGACCTATCAGACCACCACTGCCTGGCAAGATGTCACACCTTAGCCCAGGCGTGGTCCTGAGCAGTCTGAGCCGGGCGTGCGGGGCCAGGAAGCCCTCCCACCCTCTGCCTTTCTCCTCGGGCCCCGCACTATCCTCAGCCAAGCGCACGCTGCCCCCACTTCCAGAGCATCTGCACTTCAGTCATCAAGGCCACTGCAGGCAGGCCTCGTGCGGAGATTGGGCCGCACGCACACCTGCCGCGTCTGTGGGGCTGTCGCGCGGCCGCACCTGCCACGTGGAGGCCGGTGCCGAGCTCAGGGTCATGGATGTTCTGTCCTAGCTTGTTTACTCAAATGGCCACCTGGAGTTCCGCAGCTAGACCCAGCAAGCCATGTGTCTCCCAGCCCCAGCTACCTCTCCGCATCTCTGAGCAGCCGTTCTGGGCTGGTCCAGTTATCTGAACTTCTGTCCCTGCGCCCAGGACAGTGTTGCCCTCAGCCTCATGGACAAAGCCGCTGATGTGCTCACATTGTGGAAATGGCTCAATAGTCCTGCTGGATGCTGTGGGGTACGGCTCAGAGCCCTGCAGGTCGCCCTACCCGCCCGAGCCCTGGCGGCTCCACTGGGCCTGCTGCACGGGCACAGTGCTTCCAGCCTGGCGCTCCAGCCTCAGGGACTGTAGGCATCTGCGAAGGCCAGACTCGGGTGTGCGCTTGTCCAGGTCATGTCCAAATCAGAAAGCGGCCTCCATGACTCACACTGGAGGTAAGGTGCGAGTCTGAACAGGCTAGCCTGCCCCAGCAGCAGGATGGCAGGGGCTGTGGTTGCCGCCCTGCCTGGTGGAGCCCGGAGGAGCCGCCTTCTGCCCAGACACAGGTGCCGGGCAGAGCCAGCATGGGCAGGGTCCCCTCCGCTCCAGGCAGAGCCAGCCACACAAGGCCACCTTGCTCCCTGCCATGTGAGGTGTCCTGCTGTGTCATCTCGCAGGACAAGGATGCGCAGGACACACGGGACCAAGAAGAACAGGTGACGCTGGCGAATGAATTAGAAGTTTAATTTTGGATCGTTTTTATAACCGTGGTTTCTCTTGGGCGTCGTATCACAGCAGGCTACGCCGCCTCTGGGGTAAGGGCAACTGGTAAGCTGTCCCAACAAGGTTCCAAATAACACCTCTTACTGAGTTACCCTACCCATACACAGCCCAAATAAAGTTTTTGATCAAAAACATGAGTCACCTGCTTATTTTAAGCATATTAAAAAGGAAACTAATTGGACCATTTCTATTTGTCTATTTTATACAAAAAGGCTACACAATGTTACACTTTCTTCAGATTACAATAGAGTGATTATGGATTAGTGTTCTACACCATTACTCGAGTCTTAAAAATTAGAAATTGCTGCAGCAGTATTCACTATAACATAACACTACAAGACTTAAAAAACTAACAGTTACTGCAAAAAAAAGGGGGAACTTAAAGAGCTACTCCAAAGCAAGCAGTCAGTACCATTGCAGATATTTTTAAAAAAACTCGTATCAAGCAAGGCTAGGGTTTCATAAATTCCATCTGTGATCCACTGCTGTGCACGCTTCACTTCTCCAGTCACTCCCCAATCCACTGGTATTGTTACTCCTCGACCGAAAAGGACCAGAACAAAAAGTTTACTTCAAGTGTTCCCATAGGAAACTCCGCGTGGTCAGCGTCAGGCACTTTCTGAGATCCCAGCCCCCCCTCGAGCCCTCCGCAGCGCTACAGGCCCATCCCAACCGCCTTCAGCCGCACAGCTGCACAGGCTGCTAGTGTTAACAGCACACGGACTCACCGGAGTGCAAGCTGCAAAGCTGTGGCAGAGACATGAACGTTAACAACTTCCAAGCACACGAGCACAGAACAACCAGAAATCCAACAACATCTGAATGTCCCAAGACATCTCCTTTCAAAGTAGAGATCTGTTCTTGTAGCAGATTTACAGATAGGCCCAAGCCGCTCCCACCCTACAACCAAGTCACGCTCAAGTTCTGTAGGCAGAGTAAAAGTTTTTACCCAGCTGGCTTTTTTAAGCTTCTTACCTAAAGGAGGTTACAGGTCAGTATCGAACCACGCCAGCTGATTGCTGTCACCCGGTGGCAGCCCGTCCATGAGGTCCTGGGCGTGTCCCAGGTCTGGCAGCCCGTCCACTGGGTAGTCGGCACCTGGGTGGTGGCCCCCCATCTCGTGCTCCATCATGGGGTCCATGCCCAAGGCGTCCTGGCCGTAGCCGCCGGAGTGGAAAGAGCGGTAGCTGGGGTCTGGAAGGCAGAGGCGGGTCAGCGTGAAGGCTGGGCCTCCCTCCTAAGGGCAGGCAGCTTTGCCTCCAGCGCCTTTCTGCTTCTGGCCTGCCTCAGCCAAGGAGTGACTCAGTGCCAGGCCGCCCAACATTAGCAGCAGGGTCCTGAGAGCAACCCAGGCTGAAGAAGTCGGGATGGATGGGGTGCAGTGTGGCAGGGAGAAGCCCAGGCCAGCAAGCACCACGGACGCCAGGAGGCCTCCAAAACACTTGCACAGGAGTGCTCTCAGGGTGCAGCTTCACCTTCACTGCGTAGACCTAGCTCTGCTTTTCAGAAAACCCCAGTCATCGCAGCCAGGTGAGCACTAGCCTGCTGAGCTCCCAGCCAGGCATTTCTGGGGCGCATGCCGCGGGCTCTAACCAAAGGGAAGCAAGCAGCCAGGCACCGCTGCTCACACGGTTCAGGGCTCCCTGCGCCAAGGACGCTGCTGCTGGCTCTCGAGTTCCCAACTGCCAGCGTGTGACGGCAGCCCGCTTCCCAGAGGCGCAACAGCTCCGCTTAGAGGCTGCTAACGCTCTAGGAGCCGAGCCTCCCGGGGCTTGGCTGGGAGCGGGAGAACGTACCGTCCTGGCGATACCCGAGGGGCTCTCCCTGGGCACCGATGTCCAGTCCAAGGTCAGCAGTCTGGAGACAGGAACAAGGCAGAAGAAAACAAGGCACAGTGAGTGAGTCCCCCCCTTGGAGAAGGGGCAGAAGGGACTGAAAACGTCAGCACTACACGACACTTAGGAAGTGCACGTCCTTCCAATGCCACCCTCTGAAGATGACACGCTTCCCACACACACAGTGGTAGAAACAGTTACTGTGTCCCCCTCAACACAAGAGGCCGGGTACCTACTCTGCACCGAGCACGGCTCTGGACAGGAGCCAGCAGCGCCTGGCTAAGGCGGAGACGGACCTGCAGGAGGCGCACGTGCAGGCGTGGGGTGCGGGGCAGGCCGAGCTCCTGGCGCCGCTCAACCCCAGCCAGCCAGCACATCCTCCCTGATATCCTAAGCTCACCCCCGCGCTCTACTAGGTCAGCACCCACCGCAGTTGTGTGACTCAACCACAGATAAAACGAACTCGGAAGCGTTTTTTAATTCTAGTTAAATACCTGTATGGAGGACCAATCTCAGAAACAATCCTAACAGAAATCCACACAGAAAAATATGTGGAAAAATGTTGGATCTGTTTTTAAAGCCAAGTAGCAACTCACTACTTAACAGGCCGCCCTCCTGCTCGCCCCTCTCAGGGCCCGCCGGCTGCCTACCTCATTCCAGGCCATGGGCTCTGTCCGGAAAAGGGAGCTGGTGAGCTCCACGGACAGCCGCTTCTTGTAGTCCTGTGGCTTATCCTCGGACATCCGGAAGAGCACGGCCGCCGCGTAGGTGGCTGCCGGGAGGAGGCCGTGAGCACAGGGGCTGGCTGCGCCCGTCCCACAGCCCGCTCGGCAGCGCCCACTCACCCACGCCCTCATTCCGCGAGTGCAGCAGCTCTGTCAGGGGTGCGGTGGCCCCCTCTGCCTCGATGGCCTCGGCAGCCTCCTTGTCCTGAGCGAGCTCACAGAGGACCCCCGCAGCTACTCTCTGGATGTTCTCGATGGGCGAGTACAGCAGCTGGGGAGGAACCACACGAGCAGCGCTGTGAGGCGCGGCGTGCAGGCCGGCACAGCGCCCCTCGTGGCCCCGCGGCCGTCCGTGGCAGTGCTCTGCAGCACTGGCAGCCACGTGCCGTCTTCGGGGGCCAAGGTTGTAACCGAAGACTTAGAAAGGCAAGAGCTGGCTGGGGCCTGTGCTCTCGCCAGTCTTCCTGAGTCTAGCCCCAGTGACTCTCCTGGCCAACAATGAGGGACTCTGTCATAAAGTCAGGTCGGACTGCCTGTTTCGGCTTCACACCTCAAGCCTCAGCATCTCAACTTGGGAGACCCCACTCAAGCCTGACACACCTGCACGAACAACGGAATGGTGTTGAGTCCTCGGATGACAATGCGGTTGTGCACGTCCCGGGCAAGGATGTGCAAGGCGCCTGTACAGCCTTCGACGATCTCCTCCATGCGGACCCCCTCCTGCAGGAGAGACGCGAGCAGGGTGGTGCGCCGCCAAGGCCACACTGCACGCGCAGCCCGCCGTCCTGCAGGCCCCTGCACCTGGCTCGGGAGTTTCCGCAGCTCCCACTATGGGCGGAGCTAGTGTGCTCTTTCCCTCACTGCTAAGTAACTCGGAGCTGACAGGGCTGCAGGAGATACAGAGCACTTGGCTCCCAAGCTGGCGGCCTCCAGCAAGGGCCCGCCAGTGGGAAGCGCAGCAGGGGGGCAGCCAGGGGCGGGCCGGGCCTTGCGGGCACCTTCCCTGTCCTGGCACAGCAAGCGCCACCAGCAGGACCTTTGCTTAGGCATGGGCTGCTCGAGCTCTCCCAGGCGGCCAGAAGGCAGAGCCGTCCGCAGCAGCCCTTCCACTGAGCGCGCCGGAGGGGGGCTGCTTTTGCTAAGCATGAAGCACCACTTGTTTCCTATTTTTGGATTTGAGTTTTAAGAAGTTGTAACTCTGCTGCTTTTAATGGCTTTTATAAAGAGAAAATGGCTTTTTTATGAGAATACAAAAGCTCCTTTCTTTTTAGTAAAGGCTTCTGAGAAAAAAGTACTGCCTGAGATCTATTGAGCCATGCTCCCAAGATGGGCCAGCACCCAAATACAGTGAACAGGGTCAGGGCAGGAAAACTGGCGACCTCTAGCTGGGGACCAAGGGGAGGCAGGCAGCGCCCGCTGACTCACTGCCGCCACGGCCGCTGGGGTCTCACAGGGCCACCTACCACAAATTGCTGCTGCGTCCCACCCATTGACGTGCGGCGCTGGGTGTCCTGATGGGCACGCACAAGCAGCTGGACCAGGCGTGGAATAGCCCCCTGCTCGCGCAGAGGCGCATGGTTTGCTGGACAGAGGGCAAGATTGCGAATCAATCCGACAGTAGCCTAGAGAGAATACACAACACGATCACCCTCAGCCCAATCTCCATGCATGTACCAGTGACCCCTACTCTGGGATTAACCCCTCCCTCAACACAGCGCCCCCACAGCATGGGAGCCATTGGTTCTCAGTTCCGACCACTCACCTTAATCAGTGGCCAGTGCGATGGCGGGTGCAGGAGTTTCACCACCACCGGAAGGCCATAGTGAAGGCGCACAGCATTCTGGGCCATCTCTGCTTCCTGGTGTCGGCTGGTTAGATGGCGCAGAGCACAAATGGCCGGTTCAGTGATGTCCTCCCTGTCCCCAGCGCGCAGGACAGTGCGCACCAGGGCCTCTATGCCGCCCACCTGGCACACCATCATCTTGTTTTTGTAGTTATTACAAGTGAGGTTGGAGAGGATTCCAGCAGCACAGGTGACCACGTTGATGTCATCGGACCCCAGCAGCTGGACCAGAGTTCCCAGGAGACCTTCCATGCCTTCCTGTGGGGAGAGGAGCAGGCGCTAGGCACGTGGCCCAGGCCCTTCTCTTGGTGGCCCAGGCCCGTCTCCTGCTACTCTACCTGCTTGGTCGCAGCATCAGAGAGATTCCTCAATGTCCAAAGACAGTTCTGGACGAGACGCTGGCTCGGGTCTGTCAGGTGCAGTCCTAACGCCTGCATCCCACCTACACAGCCAAGACTGCGTGAGGCCGAGGCCAAGAGCAGACCCCAGGTTCCTCCTCACCAGACACCCCCAAGGCTAGCTCCTCCCCCTTCAGGTCCTGACTTCTACTCGCCAGCATGACGCCGGGTTTCCTTCCAGGTCCCCTCACCGGTGACGTCTTCTTGCCCAGGGAGCAGTCTTCCACACCCCTTCCCTCCCCTGCAGGTAGTAATCCCCATTACATTTTCGTATCCACTCACTCACTTTGAAAGTGTTTAGGACCAGACCCTATTCTAAGCTGGAGATGCACCAGGATGTTAGGAGAGCCAGATGCCAAGCGAACACCAGGTTAATAAACTGAAGCCACACCAGATGCTAGATGGCCCGGCCTCCCCACGGAGCACTGTCCCCGCTCCAGAAGCCTCTCAGCTGCAGCTCCTCGACTGACTGGGATCTGCCTGTGGCAGCTGCGATACACGCCCAACGGTGCGTGCTTCCTTCTTGCCATCTTCTCCAAGACAGTGACAGTGACCAGTGCTCTTCAGAATGCCCAGAGACTCGGCCGCACAGCCACTCTGCCTCAGAAGCACGCGACTCCAGCCCCTGCAGATGCCCTCACCCGAGCCCCAGGACCTGGGGACCTTTAGGTCCTGCCCAGCTGCACACTGTGCCACTCGCTCCCACGCGCAGCAGGCCCACTCCCCAGCTCTCGCTTTCCTGCCTCACGCCACTTCTGGCTGCTCTTGCCCCTGAATTACTGTTCCGTGATGATTTCAGAAGCTTCGTGCATGTCATTAGCAATGTATTACTAAACCAAGTGTTCCTCCCTTGAGGCTGGGCCACCTCGGAGGTCGGTCCTTCGAGGCAGGGCTCTGCCAGGACACAGCGCCACGACTCAGCAGCTGCCGAGCCGACTGTGAGGAGCCGCCTTCTCCTACACCTGATGCCCAAATGGAAAGGAAGTGTATTCTCAGAATAAGCAAAGCAGTAGCAAAATAACCTGGGGACATCTTAAGATCGAAACGCCTGGGCTTCCACCTAGTGTACCTTCTGCTGTCTACAGACACGGTCATTTATCTTCCTAAAAACACCAGACCCTCGAGTCCTGCCTGCACGAGAACTGTGTCCTCTCAGTTTAACAATAACCCACAACGTCGGACCAACTGAGAACTGTGTGCTTTCAGAGAAGCGCTACACGCATTTCTGGCGTCACCTCTGCTGATGTCCTCTCGCTCTGTACCAACCTTGCCACACCAGACTGCCCACGCTGACGCCCCACTGCAGGCAGCTGGGCCCACAACCTACCCACCTGTCCTGTGGACTCCCAGATGAATGCCCAGCACATGGGAAAGCAGTGCACCCCCATGCCCTGCACCCAGCTTTCGAGTCCAAGGGGACGCTCCAGAAAAGGGGGGTGGCAGGTGGCTGGCAGGTGGCTGGGCGCCCCAGTGCTGACATGTGCACGGCTATCAACTACCATGTATAAGCTGCCTCATTAAAACTGGGGACAAAAAATAACCCCGAGGAAACAGAACAAAACCCTTTTCCACATTAAACCAACTACTCACCGAAAAGAACACCAACGCCAGACAATCACGACTGTCTTAGAAATTAGAAAACCACCTTACCACACAAACTGTATTTTGTTAAAATCTGCCTATATATTCCCAGGTCTGTCAGCAAAAAGCAGAGTAACCTTGGCATGGTCCCTGATGGGCGAAGGCTGCCTCCATGATCCCTCAATGACACCGTCCCGTGCTAACGCTGTGTTCTGGCTGGGGGCTGAGAACTAGACAGGCCACGTGAAAACATCACCTTTCCCACGCCACTGCAGATGAGGCCACGCCACACCATGCCACACTCACCAGCTTCCACGATGGCCGGCTTGTTACTGGAGCAGACGGACAGCACCTTCAGCACCCTGCTCGTGGTCCACAGTAGTTTCTCGTAAGTATAGGTCCTCATTATGTTCACTAAAGCCTGGGGCCCACCACTGGCCAGAATAATCAGCTGGAGAGAGAGGCGTGCACTGTTAGTCGTGGACCTGGAGCTAATCCCCGAGAAAAAGCCTGATCACTACCTCTATCACACAAGAGCCGTGGCCACGCAGCCATGGGACTGCAGTGTTCCACTGGGCTGCGTCTCCCAAGAAGCTGGCCACTCTGGCCCCACTGCCTTCTTCCCACGCTGCGGTGGCAAAGGGGAAGATGGTACACAACCGTAATGGAGGCGGTATCACAGCTGATTCACTGAACAACTTAACCCCAAACGCCTCACCACTCGGCAGAGCTACCGTGAGGAGGTCCTCTCCTTCCCTGCACACCTCACCCCAGCCCTCGCCCCGCGTGTCGAGGAAGGACTCTCAGCTCACCTCGCCCCCCCCAAGTGTATCCCCATGAAGACTGCGCCACCTGCTCTGCCCACCTTGGAGGCTCCACGGTAGCACCCCGCCCTCCTCTTTCCTCTGCTTTCCATTCCAGAACTCCCCGCGGTGCTCCCCTCCCCACCTTGGGCCTCTGGCAAGGGCACGTCTGCGCCTAACCCTGCACAGGCTGGTGAGCTGCAGCTCCCGCGCCAGCCAGCGCTCCTCACGCATGGACACGCTGGCCTTGCTCTCCTGGGGGCCACACAGGGCAGGTGCACTGCACGAGCCAGAATGCAGGTTATGGCAGGACACGGGGTCCGCCAGGTGCCACAAAACCACACGGCAGTCCTTTTACCTTGCTTTCCTGGTTTCCATAGGCTAAAATCTGAAGGCAGTCTGTTGTAATAGCCAAGAATTTGACATTCGTCTTGTTGAGCAACGCCACCATCTTCTGTAGGCCGCCAGCTAGACGCACCGCCATCTTGGCTCCTTCTTGGTGTAGTAAGAGGTTGTGGAGAGTCGTGATGGCGTAGAACAGCACTGAATCCACTGGGGAGCTGGGGAGGAGAAAAAGCCACGTGAGGTCTCAGCAGCGCTCCGCTTCCAGGCCGCCAGCCCGCCACCACCTCTCACCCCAGCATCTTCACAAGCGCGGGGATGCCGCCGGACTTGAAGATGGCCAGCAAGCCCTCGCGGTGGTGGGAGAGGTTGTGCAGGGTCCCGGCGGTACAGCGCGCGGTCTCCACGTCACTCGTGTTCTGCATGGTGCGCACGATGGCAGACACCATTTGAGGAGAGCGCATGATGGCGTGCCTGGAGGCCTCCTTCTTAGAGAGCTGGTGCACCATCACCGCGGCCTTGTTGACCACCACCTGTGATGTTCAACAGACATCAGCAGTTTCACGGGCGGTCTGGGGCTAGTCCCTTCCCATGTGCTTCTACGCAGACCAAGGGCCGGCCCTGTCGCACTGACCTGGTCCTCGTCATTGAGCAGCTTCGTGAGTTCAGGGATGGCACGCGTGGCAAGTTCCGCA
>NDGN011169723.1:0-24383 GCA_002564285.1 Tympanoctomys barrerae | reverse complement strand
AAAAAAAAAAAAAAAAAAAAATCCATGTTGCCTGTTCAAGGACGTCACACATTTTAGCATGGAAGCATCTTTGATTTGTGCCCCACTGAACAGAATCTGAATGGGGACAGTGAGGTGGTGTTGCAGGAACCCCCCTCCTCCCCCTCAGTGCTGAGTATGCCTCAAGGAGACCAGATTTGGCCTGGCGCACAGATGGCAGGAGTGGCCCAGGGTCACCTCTTGGGGCACAGCCACGTGTCACTCTGGCCCTGCAACATTTGAAGTCTGCTTTCTTTTCAGCTTGTCCACAAGAAGAGCTGGGAGGAAAGCTCCAGGTCCAATCACAAGCGGGGGAAGCAGACAGCCACCCAAGGGTGCTCCACATTGTGAAAGGACTATGTGAAGCTGTCCCAGGCTTTGCGAGTTCCTGTCAAGTCAGAAGGGTGCACAGGGAGGGGAGTCACCAAGCAGGATCAGGCTCAGGACTGAGGAGATACCCCACTCTGTGCACTTCTGAGCCAATACAAAAAGCAGTCAGCTGGTCTGACTAAGAGCGGGGGACCTTCCCCAGATGTTGGCTTCTGTTGATTGGTAAGGAAGAAGCACGCTGCACCTCTCCCTCCCTTAAAAGAGGGTGCTATAGTCACCTCAGAAGGCTCATCATTTGGAAATAGGAATTTAGAGATGCATTCCATTAATTCAGACAAGCTCACTCTGGAGCTTAGAGCAGAGCTCCAGCCCTGGCAGGGGAGTCCTAAAGAAGGGAGAAATCAGGCACAGGAGAATTGAGGAAGCTGGAGGGGGCCCGGATCCAGAATGCTAGCCATGTCCAGGAGCCAGAGAGGCAGGAAGGATCTTCTCTTACAGCCCAGGAGAAAGCAGGAGCCTTTCTACACCCAGATATCAGACACGATGTTTGCAGGCTGTGAGAGAGAGCGTGTTTACTATCTAAGACACCGGGCCTGTGGCATTTGCTGGACAATACCGAGGGCATCACGAGACTGGGCAGGGTTTCAGCATCTGCCCACTGTGCCTGCGAGGCTACCAGGTATGGAGAGGAGCTGCGGCTGGAAGCATGAACAGAGGACTGAGAAGCGGCTCCTCCTTGGCTACCAGACGGGCATCGCAGGGAGTCGTTCCCAAGTTCTTGGCATCTTCTGAACATCAAACTCAGAAGCAGCAACAAGGGGGAGATTTTTGGGAAGCAAAAGACGCTGCACAGGGTGAGAATGGGCCAAGAAAAAAAGGTCATCACCCCAGCAGGGACAACTACTGGCTTCTTTAGGATTCTGAGATTAGGAGAGAATCCGCAGCTGAGGCCTGACAGGAGTTTGTGGCCACGCGGGTACCTGCCTCAGCCTACCCACGGCCAGGGGCAGTGTCTGACCATACAAGGCAGTCGTAGCATCCAAGGCCCTTTGGGAGATTCAACCCCCAATGCAAGTGAGGTCGGACCCAGACCAATGTCCTATGCTTCCGTGTTTGCCTGAGCCTGGGGGTCTTGGGGCACACTATGATTTGCACCTGTTGGGTTTCTAATGTTTTGACACAATCATCTTGCTCTGTCTGGTGTCTCCATTCTTGCTCCGTGGCTTTCCGCTATTTACTTTTCCTAGCTGCCTCCCCACCTCACCCCAACCTTCCCGGACCCAGAGGCCCTGAGTTCTGTGCACTTCTGAGCCAATACAAAAAGCTGTGCAGCATCTGGGACAGTGATTGTCAGCTTGGCTTCAACAGCAGATCCTCAAGGGCTTTGTTCCTCCTGACTGCACAGTGAGTGGGGTGTGAGCTTTTTCCTAAGGGCCGTCTTCTAAAATTAGCATGGTCCTGGAACCAGGGTAGAGCTGGAGGACAGCACAGGGTCACCTGGCAGTGGGGCAGGGCCTTTTCTCTCCACACGGAACCACGCTCTGTCCTGTAACCTCTGTCAAGTAACCACACAGCACTGCCACTGTCCATGTCTCTGGCAGGAGATCTGGACACTCACAAAGGACTGTGCCAAAGGGGTTCATGTACATGTCTGGGACAGGTCATGACAGCCTTGGGTAGTTGGCAGGGGCGAGTGGATGGTGGGCCCCTTGGCCAGTTCCAGAATGAGCCTGGGCATGAAGACATCAGGGACAACAGTGTCCCCTGGATCCTGTTCTCCTGGACAAGGTCAAACTGTCTTCATGTACCCTGGAGAACCCAGTTGGCCCTCTGGGGACTCCAAGACCTCCACTTGGTGTGGCTCAGCAATGGTAGGAAGCAGAACCGGTGCTCCAAGCTGGGAATGTGGCCCCCATCGACCCACCCCTGGAGCTCATCCCATTCTGAATACCGTCATTTAATCCGTAACAGGGCCCTAAGACAATCAAGATCCAATTGTATGTCTATTACTCTCAGAAAGAAATAGCATTGATTTTCTAAAAACTACTTCATTTTATTTTGTTTTTCAAAATCCAGTGATTTTTTTCTTTCAGTTCTCTCAACCTATTAATTCACACACCAGGTTTTCTATGTTCTTTGAGATAAATTCAGCATCATAAGAGATAGAAAATGCCTCTTATGCGCACAAATTGTATTAGTCCTCTAAAAAGCAGCGTGATGATTCCACGGCAGTGATTGTCAGGATTCTGGGTCTCTCCGTGAGGTATCATTTATGTCTTGTGCTGATAACTCACATAGTTGTTTCAACAGCAAATAAAAAGAAAACCTCGCTTTGCTCCTTTTACCTCTTAGACTTTGCTTCTAAAATAGCGATTGCCATTTATCGATGTCACCCAGAAGTCACCATATTGATGAGTGATTTCAAAGCTACGTATTAAAGTGAGACGGCACTCGCTAGGTTTACGAAGGCAAAAGACTTGTTATCAGTCATAATTATTTAAAACCTCCATCCCCACCCAAACGCATGAGCTCCCTGAATGTTTGAGCCTTTTTTCCTCGGCTCGCTGGCTCCCCACAAACCTCGCTTGCTGAGGGTCAAGCCCAGTGCCATCAAGCCAGCCTGCTTTGTTTTACAGTTGACAATACATTGTCATCAAAAATCACACTCATAAGAAAGTGATGATTAAACGTCTCTCCGTACAAGTGTTACATAATGTCACGTATCTATTCCTAAGAAGGCTTATTTTCTGTGACCAAAGAGAATAACTGGATTTGAACTAGAGGAATGGAGTAGAATTGTTAAACAATCCTTTGCATTTTAAGCAACATTTAATTAGAAACACACTTTAACCACCAAAATGATAAAAATCCAAGAGATTAAAATTTGAGTGCCAATTATCATAAAATTCATCATTGTAATTCTTATTAAAACTCACTGTTTAGATAGGTAATGATTTTATAATACGCCAATTTGCATAAGGAGCCTTGAGCTGGCTTATTATTTCCATTCTACACAATTACAATTCCAGCTCCATACATCAGAGCTCTCAGCAATGTAAAATCAGGGCGCTAATTAATAAGCCATTTACGGACTGCAGCTAGTTAGGTTGGTCCTGCCGCTGACCCCGCGGAAGATGAGCCGCTCTGAAGTGGCTCTGTGTAACTACAAACATAATGGTGTGCCAGGAGGGAATCATTAAAAATAATTTACACAAGCCTTCATTTACAAGATCTTTTGATAGTGCGCTTCCCCGGTGTTTAGATCCGAAGCACAGCCCCAACCATTTGGGAAGTGCCAGGCGGGGGAGGGAAGGAGGGCCTAAGTGGTTAATTAAGAGCCATTCGGGCGCCACCAGAGCCTCCTGAAAAATCCCTCTGATGTCTGCCGTGTCAAATGTCTCTCACAGGCAGAGCCACCAGGGGCAGCAGCCATCTCAGGCTAATTACTGGGGACAGCAGCAGCTGAGAATGGTCGTCACCACTCGTGCTGGGAGCACCCACACTGGAGCTGAAGCAGGGTGTCTTTTGTGTCACTGGATGGGTGAGAAGCCGAGAGGGAAAGTGGGACAGTCACATACATAGAAGCAGGGTGGCCAGAGAAAGGCTCCCAGAAAAACAGTGGCCAGCTTGGTGAGTGGTAGGCGCCTCCCCTTCAGGGCTCCCCACTGACACGCATCCCATGTAGAAAGTCTAAACAATGCAGATTCTTCAAAATGGTTCTGCAGAGAATCAAGGAGCTGCAAAAAGAAATATTTCACAAAAGCTGCAGAGATCGTGCGAGGCTGCTCCTTGTGGACACCTGAGTGTACATTCCAGACGCTCAGGCTCACCCTTGGACACATGCAGGAGAAAGAGACAACAAAGTTCTGAATGCACTTCGCTCAGCAGGGAGAGGTGCTCATTAATTTAGGGAGTAACGGAGCAGGACTGCTGTAGGGTAGTCTTACAAGACACAGGAGCCTATTTGGGAAACCAGTAGAGGGATAGTGGGAAACCCAGCTACCAGGGCAGGTGTCGGGGAAGATGAGAAAATGTAGATGAGGGATGAAGAAACACACAAGCTCAGCCTCAGAAAATACACAGGCATGGAAGCGGTTCTTTAAAAGCCAGAGACAGGTGCATGGGCTCTGTGGGCTGGAATGGAGACCCTTGGCTTTGGGGAGCGGTCAGTAACAGGCACCAGGGGCCAGTTGTTTGTGTCCCATGGGAGAAAGGATGTTAACGCAAAAGTCACTCATCATTTTCCCCCTCAGCTTCAATCCTCTGCCCATACACTGTCCAGATAATTTAAAGCACCCACCCTTACAGATTTTGTTAGAAAATTACCAAAACTTTCCATTGATTTGTGGTGAGTTCTTATGTGCAGAAGGTCAATAAATAATAAGGTCCCTAGCAGTAACAGGGTCAATCATTCTTGAGTGGCTTTGGGGATATTAACCATGTATGCAGAAGCTACATCTTTGTCATGACCAAGGACACCCAGGGCTCTGAGCCTTATATGGTAAGAAAATTTAAAAAAAAAAAAAAAGAACCACGTTCCTCTTGTCTTTAAACAAAATGAATGTGAGTTTCCCACGCTGGATTCTAAGACTGCTATCTTGAAAATGATGCTAGGTTGATGTGTGTCATTAACTGTTGGGAAGTTTGGCAAGGGGTGAGCTCAGGCATTTAAACTGCACAACTTTTATTGTAATCCCCGTCTCTTAACACAGGCTTTCTCCACAGAGAGCGGATTCAAATGTAAAGCATCCTTTGAAGTCTGGGAAGGTATGTCCAAGACAAAAAGCAATAAGACAAAAATCAGTCAAGGGATGGGCGTAACTGGCACCCATGCAGCTTGGAGGAGACTTCCCATGCACAACTACTGCGCATGCCCGGGCCCAATGGACGTGGACAAGAGATGCAGTAATCTAACCCACTGGTATATCTGTTATTGGAGGTCTCGGCCCAAGCTCCACCTGAGACAACAGTAGGCACAGAGGTACATAAGCCATGTAGCTTTGATGCCATTTTAGTGTTGAAAAGTGAAAGGAACCAGGTTGGATATACATGGAGATTCTCAGCTGTGAACCAGACCCTCTCTCCTCAGAAGCAAGAGCGCACCACACCCGAGACATAGACCCCAGCTGGTCCGATCCCTCCTGGCATCCACCTCTGAGCTTACAACTCAGGAGACCAAAAGGGGTCACCCCTGGGCACACCACAAGCCTCCTAATGCAAGTAGACCGTAGACCGGATAAATATCACCACACTTGTGTCAGTGGCTCTTGACATCCACCTAGGGAAGAAAATAGCAATGATTTGCCCACTGTGCTAGACAGAAGTCCCTGGGAAAGCTTAAAATTCCAAAATTTGTGGCAACTCACATGAATAATTTTAATTAAGAAAATTCCCAAATCAGTGCAACCCTTAAGCTATACGTCTCTGGAGAAAAAAAAAATGTTCACGCTTTTAAAAATTATATACTGTTGTGCTTCAAAAGCCAAACAGAATAAATATTAACGTATTAAAAATCCTATCACCCTTTTATAACCATGGGTAAAATGTTAGTGAAACATTATCTGGGTCTTGCTATCCTAAAACCCGACAGGACAAACCACTACTAGCTTTATGCAAATACTTTGATAAAGCCCTCCCCCACACAGCTCATTTCTGCACATTTTTAATTATGTTGAAAAGAAAATTATTATGTATGATAAACCAATCTATCAAATCGAGGGTAAAATTCACTGACACCAGTGATTGCTTTCATTTGTTGAGGGTTTAGATTATTTGAGTGGGAAAGATCAGCGCAAGCAGGACTCGTTGGTGGCTTTGCAGCATCTATTGACCCCTGCGTCTGTGTCTACAACCAGAAGAGAGAAGGCACAGTTTTACACATTTAAGCTGGCAGCTTCTACTTGTTTTTCTGTTTACTGATAGAGCTCAAATGAGAGCACAGTGTGGGCTCTGGGCTTCAGTGGGCACAGAGGGCGACTCCAAACCGCGTTCTCTGGAATGACGCACTGGAAACACAGGTCTGACCGGGTCATGCTGGTTGAGAAGAAGGTTTATGACCAAAGCAACTACAACATCCTTCCCTCTGCAGTGTAGCCACCATCTTCCTATGCTCCATCTTTTGGATGAGGGATGTTGAATATTTTTAAACTACTTACCATATATTTCCAGTCATGCTTATGCTAAAATGTATAGTTTTCAAAACTGAGCTTTTCGTTTCTAAAAACGCAAATAAACCAAATGGAGAGAGTACAGGATTTCCTTTCAGGGGAGCTTCAGGGTCCAGGGCCGTGGCCCAGAGCACTCCCGAGCTAAAGGAGCCCAGTGTGCAGGGAGGCGGTACAGGAGGGTGCCTGCCCTGGCCCACTCAGGTCCCAGCTCCCAGCTGACTCTGCTGTGGGTTCCAGAGCCGAGGACCACCTGAGAGTCTTAAGACGGAGAGATCGGCCGTCCTCTGGCTGCAGACAGACTTCAAAAAGTTGCAATTAAGTGGGAGCTACTGAGATTACAGGGCGATATTAACCATCATTAAGCGATTTCAGCGTGAATGAGTGAGCATGCCTTCCCACGTCTCGCTGTGAGGCCCCTCCAACCTCGAGTTTAGAAGTAATTTGATAAATACCTGTACGTGTCAGGATATTTGTCTGACAGACAGACCTCATGTATCACCTTTACAAAGACATCAATGCCGCTGCAAATCCGATGCTCCAATTTCTAAGCAACACGCCCAGGCATGTCACACAAAACCGCACTGCTTGTCCCGGGAAGGGAGGCGACGCCTGTCTGCTCTGCTTTAAAGAAATTAGCTCAGTTTTCTCATAATAATAAACAGAGGCTCCTGTACTGTGAGCGTCCTGCTCACTGACATTGTATGTAAGCTTTTGATCTTTTGTTTTCACTTGAAGCATGACGCGATATTGGCACTGAGATGGAAAGACAACGGCCTCCCGGAAGGCAGAGGCGAGAGCGCTCAGCGGCGGCAGAGGGCAGTGTGCAAGGCCAGCGAGCATGGGCTCTGGGAAGCTGAGCTTGGGGAGCTGTGTCTACTGGCTGCAGCCCCGGGGGCAATTCCATGCCCAGGACCCCAGGTCAAGGAGCCCGCATGAGAGAACTGTGATAGTGCCCTAAAGCCTATCCACCGGGGACATTTCCACCGGGGCAGTCATTTCCCTACGCAGCACCAGGGACTATGAAAAAAAGACCTTGAAGACAGCTCGCACCTACCGTGCTAGCGCTGGGAGTCTGGGCTGTGGGGCAACTTTCCACAGGGCTGATGCACTCCTGGGCCTCCCCTATCACAGCCTGACCTTTTAAAGAGGAAACCACCTGATTATATTTTTGAGAACAAGAAGGTCTATTTTCAGCAGCACAGAGTTGAGAATTGCAAAGCACTTAAAAATGGGCAGGTGCTTTCCTAAAAATATATTGCAAAAGAGTGTCATAAATAAGATCTTGGACAGCACCGCTGTCTCCCCATGGCCTGTGACCGGGGCGCTATGCACTTCCAGCCAGGAGCCTTCAGGGTTTCACCCCACCGCCCCACATTGAAAGCTTACTGTTTCTATGATAGAAGCCAAAGCAAAGCTAGTTTAATTGGACTAGCTCGAGCCGGCCTTCTTATTTTATTTTACTTTTTTTTATAATTAGTATTCAGTGCATGCACCCTTAATGAGATGAAAATTAAAGTTTCCACATTTAATACCATGTTTTCATGCCGGCCACGCTTGAGAAGTTTTCGTGAATAAACACTGGTATCAATGGGCCGCCAGAAAAGGCTTTCGTGAAAGGGCATGGAATCTGTTTACAAAGCTTCGCACTGTTTGGAAGTGGGAGGCTAAGTGGCTGGACTTAGGGAAGGGTCTCTTCCCAGCCCTTCTGAATGCTAAGTGAATGCGGAAGAGCTCGCAGATGGGCATCTAGTACAGTCCAAGGAATTCCTCTTCCAAGACATCCTTTTGCTGGAACTATTTGCAGTCCATTGATACCCTGGCTTGCACCAAAGGAAACCTCTCCTCAGAATCACCCACATCAGTCTTTAAAACTGTCCTTTATTTATTTATTTATTTATTTATTTATTTATTTATTTATTTTCAGGAAGGTCCCATTCCTGTTTTGCCTTCGAAGCCTCACCGAGAGGAGATGCTTTGGTGTGGAATAGCTTGTGCTGGACATTTCATACATCCCACTCTGCAATCGGAAACGGTGTCGCTCTTTTCCTGACCTTAGTAACCCAACTTTAAAATGTATGTGCAGGAGATGCAGGTCACACCGCAGCCCCGCTTCCGAGTAGAGACTTCTCCCTCTCTGCAAGCTCTCTGAAAGCAGAGGTCCGGTCTGGGAGAGGCAGCGCAGCCCTGCACAGCTGCGGGATTGTTTTAATGAACAGAAAACGCACTATTATTTTTAGGAATGCAGGCACTTGCCCAGGGGCTCCGAGGAGCTGTCCAGGAACATTTTCTCCACGTCACACCTGCAGGCATCATTTCTCCCCAAGCTGTTTTCTGGGCTGAGAAAGCTGAAAAGGCCACTTTTGGTTATTTTTAAAATTCATTTCTAATACCTCATTGGTACCTAAAATAGAAATAAATAAATAAATAACATCTCTATGCCTCCCCTGTGCGAGGAAGGAAGACCAAAGAAGGGAATCTTTTCTGCCTCTCCCAAAATGCTACGTGAAGGAGCTCCGTGGTATGCCGCACACCCCTGGCCGTACTGCGGCCCGAAGGGACACAAGCAGGTAAAGGTCATGATGACAATTTGCCAAAGATGTATCTTCCTGCTGTGAGTCATGCCAACCCTCGGGAGCAACCGGACGCACCCATTTCCAAAGAGAACCCATAGGCGGCTGACCCCATCCCGGAAAACCTGGAAGCAGATGCGCTCCACCAGCTGGTTGTGAGATTGAGACAAGTGTGATTTTTTTTGAATGATTGTTTCTGGCCTGGCCTCACACCTGGAGTAGCCGTGGGAGCTCTGAGTGTGAGAAGTAGCACTAGAAAGGAAGGTTGGGCTTTCTGCCCCAAGGGCACACCCCACTGGAGTGCGCGTGCGCGGCCAGTAGCCTGGGTCTGACCGTGACATTCACCCCACTGCGCCTGGCGCTGCTCACCTGCGTACTTACAACTTACTGCCCAGATAGCTGCAAAGGCCATGTATGAAAAGAGAGGATTTAACAAACGTGCTTTTTCAATTGATTTGCTAACAAATAATCTGACAGCAAACCATGAATCCATCGTGCCTAGCCAGTGGCAAGTTGGGGCACAAATAGAAACAGGCAGACACACATGTGACAGTGGGGGGTACTTCTTCGTCGGGGATTAGGGTGATTTTCATTCCCTTCTTTTTGCTTTTCCTTACTTGCAACTCACCAAGAAGAATTACTAAGGCCTCCTTTGCCTGAGCAAAGGGACAGTGGATACCATTTGAAGGGCGTGGTCAGTGGGGGACACAGGAGGGAAGCAGGGCAGCAGGTGTGTGTCCGCTGGGCAGGCGTTAGGTCGATATGGGGAGCTGGGCTGATGGCCATGGGCCTACAAGAAGCTGAATCACCAGGAAGCCTTCCAAGCAGGACCGGAGGTCCTCTAGGGAAAGTCCTCCAGGCCCTGGGGAAGCTGGAGCCACCTGCTGGGTGGAGGCCTCTACAGCTAGCTTGTGGAAGCAAGAGAAGGGCATTGAGCTCCTGAGTCTGTCATTCTAATACCATTCTCCCTCCAAATCTGGGATTCCACTGAAGGCTTTTCTCCTTTCCCAAGGATACTCTCAAATTGTCCTTATAATATTAAATCCTATAAAGAATCATGCTCGGTAACTTCCATATAAAATAATATTTCAAAAGCAAAAGAAATCACAGGCAGTTACCCGAAAAACCATTTTACTCAAGTGCCAGTGTATCTGTAATACACAGAAATAGAATCAATTAGTGCTCCTACATTTCATTGTATCTTAATTCCCTGTCTTAAATGGCAGTGTGTTCTGTTCTGATTATTTTTTTCTGTTCCTCCTCCCATTTTCCTTCCACTTGAATCTGGAGGAAAGCAAGCCCTGTGCGGTGAGCCCTAACATCATCAGTACTGAGCGCTTCCCTTCCAAGCCCACTACAAGTGCTCCCTTGGGAATGGGGCAGGTGACTGGAAAATTTACTTCCAGGTCACAAATTGTGCCACCCAGACCCAGGGGCGTTTTCTCTTCCTGGGCCGCCAGCAGGGATGGACCTCCACATTCTTTCAGTTAGGATACGAGGAATTCCAGTTCATCTGCCCTCAGCTGCGCCTGCATGTGAGGAAAGCAAACATTTGTGAATGCGAACCAGTGCCTGGACTTGGCGACATGCAATGCCTGCCTTACTGCAGAACCCGATGGTTTTCCGTCCCATGCCTACGGGACTAGGGCAGCTCTGACCGCACCACAGTCTCATGCAGAGGGGTGGTACCCACTTCAAAGTGTAGAGACGTCTCGGCCCTGCGGTAGTATCAGTGTGGACTCTGAGGATGAGAGCTTAGCTTGGATGAGACCAGAGCCTTGGCTCAGCCTCGCCACCTCCACCACTTCTAGCCCAGCCGAGAGGCTTCTTTCTAATCCCTTTCTTTTTGAGGTGTTCTTGGAGGAAAGTCAGATATTTATACCAGCTTACACAGCTTTAGGACGTGTTACATAATGCGTGCTGGAATGAGTGAGTTGCCATTTTAGTAAAGAACAACTCAAAAGATTTGCAGAGCACTTAAATATTGTTATTTAATCATAAGGTACGGTGTATGTTACACTGTAATCTCACTTAAATCATATAATGAATGCAATAATGAAAATTAAATTCCCAATAGCAGAGCCGTGCCTCTTTTAATCTACATGTGATTTCAAACAGTATTTCTTGGGAATCTGTTCTTTTATGTGATAGAACTTGTTTGGGGACTCAGAAATAAGTGTCCTTGAGGACTGAGTTTCATGATGTCAGATGCTTTTCTTATTAGAAGAGGATTTATCTGCCCCTGCCTCCCTCTACTCCTGAGCTCCTATGTGCAATAATACTTTTAATAATGGTGGAGATCACACCAGGGGCCAGAGCAGTGTTCCTCTCTCCACACACAGCCAACATTGGTTTCCGAGGGGGTGGCAGGAGAAAGAGCATCATTTAAAATTATCCTTGCAAAGAAACAAATTCAGAGCAAATTAAACAAGAAAGGCCCAGGAATGTTGGGTAGTGGGGATTTGCCTGTGCTGCTCACCGCTGCTTAAGCCACCATAACCTCAGAAAACCAGGATTTCTCCCTGGAGCATAAAAAGGTCAAGGTCAGAAAGGACACGAGAGCCATCGGCCTCCTCCTGAAGTGCAAGCCCCACAGCTGTGTGGTCATCGGTTCTTTCACCAAAGCACATTAATTGAGCACCTAGTATACTCCCACCTTTTCTAACAGACAGCTATAGAGGATCTGATCTGGAAGCAGCCCCCGTCCCCCAACAAGAAGTGCCTGTGTACATTGAATAAGGAAGCCCGAACTATGTCACTGGCTGTGGAGTGACGCAAATTCCATCCTTTTCAACAACCTAGGAGAGCCAGAGCTGGGTAATTAGTCATAAATCTGAGGTATGACAATTGCCAGAACTGTATGAAGTTACAGGAATACATTAATGGGATTTTTCTCTCATCGTTACATTTTTATTTTTTTAATCTTCCTTTTCTTTTAGCTATCCACAGCAATAAGTCACTCAGAATGGGTTTTCTTTTCATCTCTAAAGAATAAACAGTTGACTTTGCAGACTCCAAGACGAAGTCACTGTGTTTCCTTCGCGGCTGTCACCCTGGGCGTCCGTCCGACAGTTCCACCCAAGGCTCTGCCACCCCGGGGGGCCAGCTGCACGGCGGCGTGAGCCTGCCAAACACTGGAGGAAGCCGGGGTGGCCCTCAAAGCGCGTCTGGGGTGAAAGCGGCCCCCCTCCCTCCTTCCCTTCTCTTCTGGTTGTAGTGATTCTTGGCTCTATCAAAGCTGATTCTGGGGAGAAACAGAGTAAACACGTCAGATGGCTGCGGCAGCCTCCGAGCCACGCTTCCCACGTCTATGGCAACCGGCCGGAGCTCGCAGGCCAGGGAGCCTTCATCACTCGGGTTTTTCCCTTTTTCCGCCTTGAGGCCTCGGGGTGGAGCCTGCCCTCCTGCCCACCTCCCGCACCTTCCTGGAGGCAGAAGGCAAAGCAGATCAGTGCCGCCGAGATCGATTCTATCAGCTCTAGAAGAGGGGAAGAAAATAAAAGTTTGACAGGAATTTATAAATACAGCTTTGGTTAAGTATGTCATCATTCATAATACCATTAAATCTATTTCAATAAACAAAAACATGCTTTACTTCTTCCCGGAATTCTTTGTGAAAGGAAAACATTATGTGAAAAATAAAGTGTTATTGCGAACAGAGTTAAAATCTGGAGTGAGGTTTTGAATAAACAAATTAAATTGCAATGGAATATAGCGTGCCTTAGAGCCATTTCTTGACAAAACAGTCATCTTATTTACACGCTTCACAATACCCCACCATGGATGTCGAAGGAAAAAAAATAAGGAGAAAAATAATTAGCATATTAATCTTTTTTATGCCGCCATCTTTCAGATCCAGAAGACCATGGTGTAATTTAAATCTAAACGCTTTCCTGGCATTAGAATTCATTTTAGATGGGTCAATTGTTCCATAATAAAGGGATAGGAGGTGTACTTCATGCAAGAGATTTATGTTTGCCATTTGTTCATATTCATGTGCTACTGAATACCCTCAATTCAAATGGTGATGGCTGTTCATATCAGGCGGGCGGCAGCCACACAGATCACTAACCGGCAGCAATGAATTTCATTTGCAGGACAAAAAATACGGCGAAATTAACTCCAACAGTTTATTGATTTTTGCTTAACAGAGGCCAGTATAACAGCTCTATTGCCCTCATAATGATTAGTGACAAAAGTTTAATTAAGCAATTATGAAGCCAATAATAGAGTTGTCTGGCCCGCTCGGCTCCAGCCCGCTCAGGACTTATCTCCCTCCTGCACATCAGAGCAGCTGGAATGTGCTGCAGGAGATTAATGCCGGGAACACAGATGCCTACTTTAATTCTGCTTCATGATGCCGTTTGAATGGGGACGGGAACACAGCTCTCCTTTATCAAATTACAAGTCCGCTTTTCATGAATATGTAGTTTAAAAAAAAACCCTAGTTGTGGCTTCAAGGTGTAATTATAAAGACATACAACAAAAATGACACACAATTCCGTCTTAGTAATCCCTGCTATGAAATATGCATGATAATGTATTACTGAATAAAGACTTAACAACGTTCTAAGAGGCTTTGCCATTGTACCGTTATCCAAACAATTGGCAGCCTCCTCCAAATGCTGTGTGAGATATTGTCTGACCTTACATCTCTGTTTTTCTTCCTCTTAAATATATTGTTTCGAGCTTATTGTATTGTTACTTGTCCATAATGCCATTAAACTGGTCTTATCTATTTGTAAGGATCCCTGATTTATTATGTATGCTTCAATATGTTAATGTAAAAATTCTAGCTGCTTCCCAGCATTCATCTTTTCATAAAATATGCACCGCATTCCCTGGACCAGCAAACCTGGAGCCAGGCGGGCTCCGGGGCTCACCGCTCACGTCCCCCTCTGGTTCTGCCCGCACGGGCTCCACCTCGCAGGAGCACTGCATGCCTGCACTGCAGCGGAAGTCGGGCTTTCCTGCCTCTCCAGCAGCAAATGGTCCTGACCAATTGCCTGCCGCTGGCTTTTTCTACATGAAAAGGAGTGGCCGTGCGTCCCTCAGAAAGCGAAGGCATTCATCCCAGCTGGCCCAGGGACACTCCTGTGGAGCAGGATGCAGAGCAGAGGAAGTAGACTACAGCAGCCACGCGGGGCTGGGAGTCCGAGTCCCGGCTTCCCAGGCCACAGCCTACGCTGCTGCGTTGCACTTAATGAAACTCAAAACAAATTCACCCTGTGGGTTTTCGTCACTAATAAATTGTGCCTTATCCAAATGATGGCGATTTATTTTATCAAAAGCCCCTCAAAAGACATTTGTCTTCTTGGAACTGCCTGGAACAGCTGCTCCCGTGTAACAGGCGGCAGCAGGGGGTCAGCGCAGGGCTTCTTGCGGCCTCGTTCCTGTCCCTGCAGACTGGCTCTGGGTGGACAGCCTCATCAGGCACCAACTGCCCGGCTGCAGCGTCTTCACACAGCGCAGGAGCGGCCGAATCTTCCTGGACCCTGCTGCTCCCTGGCCTGGGCGCCAGCTGTGACTTGCCTGAGCAGCATGCACTTACCCTGAGCCACCCAGAACGGCAGGAGGCACGTCGCCTGCAGACTCAGGATAGATGCAGGCTCAGAGCTCTCTGCTAGCCAGCCAGAGAGTAGCTTTTTATGGGGAATACTTCCGAAGGTTACCTAGAGGGCCTTGCAGGGATGTGAACCCTACCAAGCAGGGCTGGGAGCAGACATTTGCTAAGGGCCAGGGCCAGAGCTCCTCAGAGTGGTTGGACAGTCCTGGGCCATGCTCCCTGGACTTATTATTAGTAGCTTAGCCTGGGCAGTGGCAGAGGCAAAGGGCACTCACACCTGCCTGAAGTGACAGGAGCCCTGTCTACTGCTGGGTCAGGGCGGCCCTGCCTGGAAGACTTCTTCAGGGAGGATCATCTGTTTGCTCTCTCACGCAGTGCAGAACTGGGGAGACGGACAGCATGAAGGTGCCTGCCTCTCACCTCTGCGTTCTGCCTGGCTGTTAGTGAGGAAGAGTTCCTTTGGATTCCCTGCCAACTCCTCTCTGAGATAACCCTTTCAGGAACGGCCCTGCGCTGAATGAACCCACGTCCATTCTGTAAGCCAGAAAGGTCCAGAGACTTTTACTCAACAGCGTGCTTGCTCACACCGTCTCTGTTCATCAGAGACAGTGCAGCCCGGAAAGAGGGAAAGGACAATCCCGGGGCATGAGAAGGGAGATGCTGTTCTTCTCTGTGGTTAATTGCTACAATGCTTAAAATCTGCCCCATGAGGCATGGGCCTCTGGAAAGTTAGCAGAGGCCCTTCTGGGGAGCCCCCTGCCAGGGGTCCCTTGCTGTGGACAGGCAGGGCTCCCCCTCAGGAAAGCAAACAATAGAATGATGCACAGATGAATTATAATCACAAAGATTCAATTCAAATAAGCTTGGAAAAACTCTCACCAAAATAGCTGTGGCTGTATTTTTCTTTTTCTCAAAAAATCTGAATATTAAGGACAAACGGTCATTCAATATCTGTGCGTGTCACATACCTTCCAATTGCTGGCTTCACTCAGTGCTGCATTTGGAAAGACAGAACAGCGCCTGATGTTTTTTGAAGGCTGGTCTACCAAAGTGGATCACACACACTCGATTTTTCAGTCCTGCAGGCAAATCGAACTTTCCACCCATTCAGAGTCAGGATGGCCTCAGCCTTGAATGTGGTTTGTTTGCATGGAACTGCTGCGACATTCTTCCTTGAATACATTTTTAACCATTTGGTGCTGAGCTCAGCTATACCTGTGACAAGTTGTGAATTATTAAACTGTAGGACACCACCTTAATTATCCTTTAAGAGGCCCAACAACAATATGCTTGTTCTCATGACACAAAGTGATGTAAGTCATTAAGTAAAAGATCTCACATGAACTTCATATTTGGACAATGTAGAGAATAGCAGAGCCCGTGGAATCTGAGGAGCGTGCTTTATGAACACACACAATACTCTGCACATGACAGGGGCTAGCGTCACCTGCGAAGTGCAAGGAGCATGCATGGAAGGCAGGGAACAGAGCTTTGATAATAGCAATTAAAACCCCAGACGAGTCCAGCTCGAAAGGGAATTGTCCGTCATCTGAGAAAACTGCTTTTTCTTCTCCACCAGCCTGAGTGCCTCCAAGTTAGACAATAAACAGCATTCAGGTCTCCTGTCCGGGTACTGAATTAACCCGAGCCTGGGCATGGACAGACACCACCCGAGAGCGAGCGAGCCCGCTCTGTGCCGCCTGCCCGCGCCTTCCGTCCTCACCCCTGCTTCTTCACACGCGCTTGGCTTCTCAGCACTTGCTGCTGCTGAATGCAATTTGCTCTTATTAGCAAGGAGTCCTAGAAGCAAGAGGCCGACCCTGGTTTTCCGTATTCCATCCATCGAATGAACCTTTAGCGGAGGGAGTGGAGGGAGTGGCTCACCTTTGCATACTCACTGATTTTTTTACTGTGCACACAGAATGCTGAGAGGAGCTCTAAAGCCACACAGTAAACATGAGGCCCCTGTGCAGTCACATATTAAGTGTGATCAGCTAAGGGTGCCGAGGAGAGGGTGACAGAAAGCGGATCCATCCACACAACCGTGCTTTGCTGAGCTCTGCGGTCCGTCCGATTGTGCAGGGCCCCTGATGAAAAGCACCCCATTTCTAATGGGGCGCGTGTCTTGCTCTGGGTGCTGATTCCCCATTTTCCATGACTCGCCATGATTACTTTTTTAGGGGCTTTCACGTTTCCCCAGCTGATCCCCGTCTAGTTAGGCAGCATTAATGACACTTCAGTCATCTTGGCTTTCAAGCCGAGTCTTTCCACGGCGAACAGAGAGTTGACATTTCCTGACATTTTCCCAACTAATTACAGGACAAATAATTAAGCATGTTCTAGTATGTAACAAATGAAGGCAAAAGCCGTCTGTCAGGGTTGGTGATTGATGACACTCCGGGAGACTTTATCTGATGGGTCCTGCCATGCGAGCCAAGGGGAAGCAAATTTATTAGAACGAACAATGCAAATTCTGAGTCATCTCATCCAGTTATACGCCAAAGCAATATCCATGTCAAGGTGAGTGTGACAATGAAAGCAAAATATTTGCATTTTGTGGAGCAGGTTGAAGGGGAAATCAGAGCGAGAAGATGACAGGCCTAATTATTTTGGCTCATACAGGCTGGGACAGCTGTTTCTGGTGTCCCGAACAAGGCTGTCACACAGGTAACTAAATAGGTCTGCATATAAGTCTGTATCCAACACTGTGCTGAGATGTCTACCACTAATGACCAACGCTAACGTTACTGCCATCCCTGAAAAACAGAGAATGTGTCACTGCACAACTTCTGCATGGCAGTCAACATTTCGCTACATAATTACTTGTTAGTGAATTAATTCCTATCTGTCACTATCTATGCCAGTGTCATTTTTAGACCATTACAAAAATTATGCCATCACTATAGCAACAGCAGGCACAGTTAAAAGGCAAAAGGGTTCAGACACGCAGGAAAAGTGCCTGGTTAGGCAGGAGATAATAATATAAAATCCAAATCGGAATGCTGCTGTCTACCAGCCTAATTTTCTTTATTTGGATTACCCGTTTGATCAGTGATCATTAGCCGATAATTTTAGGCTCCCAATTTCAATCTGAGATTAATATTTCTCATGATTAGAACCGCAGTCCGCAGTAGCATCCCCCCAAAAGGAGCTCACCTCCTGTCAAGTCAATTAATTGGGTGCTTAAAAGCGACAGCCCGGGCCTCGCCTCAGAGGGGCCCTATGCAGATGTGGAGCCGGCTCCCCTCGCCGGCTGTATCCGCGATGCATTTTGATTCCGTCCGCGCCGGATCCTCTCCCCCTGCGCTCCTTTGTGCACCTTTCCCTCGCGCCCACCCTGCGCTTTTCGTTTCGGTTTCTTTGCCTCAGCATTTCAGGGTGCTGTGCCATTAGTCACATCACTCCTTCTGCATTCAAATCAAGACCTACAGGACTCAGATGCTCTTCACGTTAAGAACAATCGGCAACCTTTTGCACCCTGGATGCCCCTGGAGAAATGCACTTTAAGGCAGAGAGAGACCCTGGAGGTGGGGGGGGGTGCTCATTGTAAGTAAGCAAAAAAAATTAAAATTGAAGACAAAAGCACTTTGCATTTTAAATGCAAAAGTAGAAAATGTTAAGTATCCTCTAGGAAACAAAATCTGTGTTCATTGATTTTTCTGTTTAAATTAATTAAAATTTTAGCAGTCAGGGAATGAACAGCTCCACTAAGCTACCCACATAAATTCACCGTGTTGGTCCAGAAAACACGGCCACTCATGTTCTGCCCGAATACTTTGCTGGCGCGTTGGAAATGAGGAGTAGCACACATCAGAACTGCAAGGGCATCTTAAGGCCCCAGTGAATTGGGGAAAGGTTATGTAAAGAAGGTCTGAGGCGGTGTAAAAGCTGCAGCGAGGGTAGGACGTCCTTAAGAAAGACCAGGTGATTCGGCTCTCACCCATGTGTGGTGCTGGTTTATTTTTAATACTCTGTAAAGCAAAAGGAAGGCGTGGATGCTCAAATGAATCCAGATCCAGATTGCGTAGTGGTGTTAATCGCTCAGATGGCAAGGTATAGGAGAGGACTGTGTGAATGAATCCCTGGGTACCAAAGGCCCAATCCAGGGACCAGACAGTGATGGGAAGAGGCGCTACTTCCCCACACTGTGAAGGTGGGTGATGTCCAGCCGGAAAAACAGAACTGCCTCGGTATCCATTCTTGGTTCTGATGATGTTTCTGAAGCCTGCCACACGCCACATCACCTAGAATGTTTCAGGCAGGTTCTCAGGGTGCAGGGAAGACGTCCTCACTGAGGCAGGGCAGCTGCCGGGTAGAAGGGCCCGAAAGCAGCCAGAGGCTCACTCTGGGTTCATCTCAGGAAGCCAGAGCCAGCAGCTCTCCCGGCAGCCGCGTCCCAGATGGGCAGAAATCAATAATTTCCCTGGAAGGGTCTCGGCGAGCGCGCCCTTCTCGACAGCGCCATTGACAGTTGTTAACACGCAAGCAACAAAGGCAGGCGAGGACTGTCTCAGAACAGTGCTCTGCTTTGCACTTCCTGTGACTTCCGCTGCACTCCCCAGCTGACTGGAGCTTCCCGTAACTCCATGGAAGCTCAGGGCTGGAGCTGGGCACGCAAGCCTTAACTTATTTCAAACTTATTTTGCTTAAATTTCAGGCGGAGTACCCAATCACAAATCTCTGCATTTTATTCCAAAATATCTATAATTTCCAATCTGTTCAAAATAATGGAACATAAAATACATAAGTCTACTCTCGGGTGGGGAAGCGGGATTTTAGTCCTGTAAATAATGTTATATCTTGATAGAAATTGTATACAAATTTGATACAAGGACCAATGAGATAGTTTCGGTCTAATGATCTTAGTCAATCTAATTAATGCATTCTGCTACATTACATTTTAAGAAGTGACCATTGTGTAACACACTTTGAAATATGCACAGGCTAATGGGATAAGATACAAAAATTATTATGCTGACAGTAAATCATATTACATTCCTAATAAGCATTAACTAGATAACTAGGTCAAAGCAGTATTATCTTAATTGATTTTTCAAAAGAAACCTGACAGAAAAATGTCAATGCTCGAATATTTCTTCATGCATCATTAAAACAAGATTGGCTTTTAACAAAAGAAGAGCCCTTCACAGAATTGATTCTTGCTTCGGGCTGCCTGCAAGTAAGTGTATTACATAAAAATCTATACAGGATATTAAAACAACACTGCTCTGCAAGACAGTTACAATTAAAAGCTGACGCCCCCGACGTGTCAGCCACAGTGGCTTGCCAGCAGATGAGGGAGCATGTGCCCGGCCACGCGGGTGAGTGCCACGTCCTGCCTCCATGGAGGGCCAGGCAGGCATGACCACAGGACTTTTGGAGGAGAGCTGAGCATCCCTGGCTTCTCCACCCCACACCTGCATGCTTAGCACGCAGTCAGACTCAGGATCACTCGGAGCGTGTGTGCCGAAGCAAGCCTGACACAGGAGTCTTCAGTCCCGGTGGTGTTAGAGAGAGGGCAGGACTTGGGCCCCAAGAGGTAGGACAGTCTCCAGTGGTGAACCACCTCTACGGTGGGCTGACTTGGTTCTGGAAGCAGAAATCCCTCCAGGTCATTTAGGCAGTGCTCCCTTTTGGGATGTCCATCTTCGGCTTGATCTCAAACCCAGCATCAGGATCAGGCTGGAAGTGTCTGTACAGGCCTGTAAACAACCTCAGCACACTGGGCACTAAGGCAGGAGGATCCCAAATGACGCCCAGCTTGGGCAGCTCGGTGACTGGAGAGGACTTGTCTCAAGTAAAACATTTGAAAGGGCTGGGAATGTAGCTCAGCGCTCAGACCCTGTGTCCCATCCCCAGCACGGGCGGAGGGGCGAACAGCAGCCGAACTTGCTGACGGTGGTTCCTGAGCGAGATGGACACCAGGTCGGTGGGACGTGGAGAGGCCTCTACACACAGCAGGTCCAGCCAGCACCTGCCTCCCAGCTGGGGTGCTTTGGGGACCAGATGAGATTGTGGAGGTACCTGCCCTCCCGCTGCATCCTGGGTGCTGGGTCAGAATTTTTCTCCATTTCAGAAAGCTGAAACATGTCAAAAAGAAACAAATGCACAGACAGACAGTGTCATCTTTAACTTCAAATGAGACAGGTGGAAACGGTGAGTTTCTGTTAAGCGCTTCACTCCTCTTCTTCCTGGTAAAAGGACCTTCCTCCCTCTTCCTCATACGGTGCTGGAGTCCCCAAATGCACCTGTGCACCAGATTCATCCTCAGGAACGAGTGTCCCCGCCTCTCTGCCTCCCCCCTGCCCCCGCACTCACATGCAGGTGAACACACCAGTCTCTGGCCTACAAACAAGGCAGAAGGCTCAGCGAGGCAGAGTGTGCGTCCCTCAGACCACACTGGGCTGTACCATGCTGGCCTGCGTGGTCCAGGGACTCTCCGAAGCAGGTTGTCCCGTCTGCTTTTCTAACCCAAGGTCCCTCATTTTTCCTGAAGCAACCGAAGCAGCCCTTTCATCCAGAGCCCCTCCTGCCTGACTGTGAGAAAGTTTCTAACTCAGATGCAGGCGACAGCTCCACGGGGAGGTTGTAACACTGGGGATGTTGCTGGGTCCCCTTCCTAGATAGAGGGGCAATCAGCATTCTAGGGGGAGTCTCTCTACAGACTTCAGATGCTCACCCCTGCAGGACTTTGACCTCTCCCCTGTGATGCACACCTGTGCCCCACGATACACCCTGCACACGGGCTCTCTTTCACAAGGGCCGGAGGGCCTGCCAGTACCATGTGTTCATGAGGTGCCCCCCAAGTGCCAGGACTGGGGACATTTTGGTGAGCCAGGCCAGGCACCCAGAGCCCAGGGGCTAGGTGGTCTTCTGGAAGTGGTCAGCCCAGTCCGGAGGGTGGGCAGTCCAGAGAGAGCTGAGCTCCAACAGCAAGTACCTCCACCACCCCCAGGAAACAGACGAGTTCAGGACTGAGCTTCCTTCCCATCTGGGGGCTGTTCTCCATCACATACTTCGTCCTACTCTCCTTGGTCAGCTGGTGCAATTTCGCGAGAGCACTGCGGGCCCCAGGAGCCTGGCCACCAGCCTCCTGCTCAGAATCCTCCCTGCTGTTCCACAGGCTGCTGTCAGTGACCCACTGCGCCTTCCCAGTGCACTCATAACACCAGGGTGTGCTGAGCGCGGGTTCCCCCAGCATACTCCACAGCCCTGGTCCCCGCCTCCTGCGCAGCGTGCTGGAGCTGCATGCGACGCCTCCCCCACTAGCCCCCGACACTGCTCCCATGCAGACCCAGGAAGACGCTTCCAGAGCTGGCTTACACTCAGATGCACTCAGAACTGACCAAACCTCTCCTCTGCCTCCCCCAGTGCACACGGCCTGGTCCCCACTTCTGCTGCTCGAGGGTCTGCCTCGCATAACCGCGACCCCCCAGCCAAACAATTTCAACCTCAAGTAACATTTGCGGTTTCATTTCTGAAGAATTTCTAGATCTCTTAAATGAAACTATGCTTGAAAAGCAGGAAACAGATTTTTATAAAACCTCTACCAAGTTTAAATTTAGAAAACTGGCTGCCAATAAAAAGTCAGCAAAGAAAATCAATTTTATTCATATCAAAGCTTTCATTTAATTTACTTTCAAATTAATATAAAGAACACTGCAAGCCATTTATCCTGCCATCACACTTTATTTTCTAAATATGGCTCAAACGTCTTTAACTGCTTCCAATAAAAACTTTTGGTTTCACTCAATTACCTCTTAGAGAAAGAAGTAAAAGAATTTTAAAAGTATTCTGGACAGGCTATTGACAGGAAATGTCAATAAAAGAACAGTCTGCAATCTGATCTCCTTTCTTGATGTATTTCTTTCAGTGTGTATATTATAATCATACACTTATTATTTAACCCTTCTATCAGAAATGTGTTTATGGATCCATCACTGTCTCAACTTCCACAAGTGTTAGATTGCTAGATAATTGGCATGTGCGCTGCTGGGACAAACCTAGGACCTCAAGCGTGCTAGACAAGCACTCTGCTGCGGAGCCGCACCACCAGTCTGGCTGCTGAGTTATGGTTTAATGACATCCTTTCCAGATTAGAGACCAGGAGATTATATAGCTAAGCTGTGTGTGGAGGTCATATGCTACTAGAGATTGTCTGAATTATTTGGCTACCTCACGTGATTGGTAATATAAGGGTACTGTACACTTAAAAATTGAATAACAATAATACTATCTACTAAAATATGATCAATTGCTGTTACCATAATGGTATCAACTAGGTATCAGTAAAATAATTCCATTTCTCCAGAAGAACCTTGTTTGTTTTCATGGTGTTTCCCCCCCCCTCAGAGGAGATTTAATGCATCATTATTATTGGTTGAACAGTTCTAAAAAGTGACAATTTTCACCTAATATTAATTGCTACTTTATTGCAATACATTTGCAGGCACTGTTTTAGTATAAATCAAGTTAAATGAAATACTTATGAGCTGGGGATATGGCTCAGCAGCACAGCGCCTGCCTGGCACACACAAGGTCCTGAGTTTGATTCCTGATAACAAAAATAAATGAATAAATGATAACTGGTGGATACCGTCAGTTTGTTCCCTTTGAACTGTGGCTTTGATTGGACAGCAATGAATCTGTGAGCTATTGTTGATTGATGGTAATAAACAGAGCAAGTATAGCAGGATGGCAAACTGAAGTGTGCATGAGTATTTTGCACAGAGTCCCACCAGTGCTTCCCTTTACTGCTCCCGGCTCCAGCTATGATGCCTCCAGAAAGGGATTCCACAGGTGACTCGGGGAACACATAGTATTTTTCACCTTTCGTGTTTTAAGTTCTTTGAATTGCATTGCAAAACAATTTCCTGAAAACCACAACTTGCTTTTTAAAACCCTGAATTGTAAGATTTTAATGTTAAGCCTACTAGGAATAAGACATAAAAGTTGTGCCACAAACAACTGCCACGGGCCTTTTGACAACAAAAGAAGCTGAGGAAGTCGCATTGACTTTTTGTTGTAACCATGAAGCCTGGGTGTACCCTAACTAGACAGACCACATGAGTGTTGGTTGGGAGGTAGATGATGCACAAACACAACACAAGCAGGACTCAGGGAAGGGAAATAAGGTCACCAAGTTAAGCCAAATTAAAATGCAAAGCCGATGTGTAGGTATGGAAATTTGTGTGGAGCTGTTCCAGGAGGGTTCAGGCTCAGCTATGGCCCAGCCCTAGATGCTGGGGCTGGGGTTTACCTGTCCATCTCTCTGGGACAGATGACCATCCGTGACAGCAAGTGAAATGGAGATACAGCATAAAGCCAGGACTATGAGAGGACCATTCATTTCATTATTGGAGCAGGGAGGGCGTCATGAAAACATCCACATCCTTATCTCAGGAAAAAAGCTAACAGCCCATCATTTGCCTGTGGCATTACTGAGAACAGCCACCTAGCCAGAAAAAAGCACCCTAAACTAACCTCGTGAATTGGTGGTGAAGGACCAGAATGAATACTACTTTTGTTGTGTGAAGTTGCCAAGTGATGAAGGAAAAAAAAGTATTTCCAACTACTACAATTCTTAGTACCTCAGGTGAACATATCAGTGTCCATAAGGAGGAAAAGCTGTCGCTGTGAGGATAGATATGAGCGCACAAAAAGTTAGATCATGTAGGGCCAGGGAGATGGCTCAGTGGAATAAGCACTTCCCTGGCAAGTGCAAGGGCCTGA
>NDGN011169645.1:0-13865 GCA_002564285.1 Tympanoctomys barrerae | reverse complement strand
CAGACGGGAGGCAGCGAGCAGAGCAGAGCGGCCCACGGCAGGCAGACGGGAGGCAGCGAGCAGCGGCTTCTGGCTTTTATCCCACCGAGGCTATAAGCCTCGGGTGGATGGTGCCACCCAGAGGGGAGGGCCTTTCCACTCCCCACACTAAACTAAGCCAATCAGAGGACAGATTGAGTCATCGCGCCCTTCGTCCACAGTCACATGCCCGAGATCTGCCAGCTCCAGAAAGCCCCCTGAGTGCCTGAGGCTTTGAGGGAACGGTAGACACAATCATGACAGCAGATGACAATACTCCAGAATGCAGAACAATCTGAAAGCCTGAAGGGCTTCCAAGGATTCTGAATTAGGGCTACTCAGCCTGCAAGTGCAGGCACGTGCACACACACACACACACACACACACACACACACACACACACCCCAAGCCTCTGTTAGATGTCCAGGCGCTGTGCTAGACGACAGGGACTGAGTACACAGGGTGACACCTTGTCAGCCTCGATCCCTCGACACAGCCTTCCTGGTGTCAGCACCAGCCAGGGACACTCCATAGCTGACCGAGGCAACTCTTCACGGTTTCACACTCCTGTGTAGACAGACCAAGGTGGTGCAGTCAGGGTGTCTGTGCCTCGTATCTGTGCCGTCAACAGTGCTCCCCAGCACGGACGACGCCACCTGCCGACACGTGCTCACCCAGCCAGCCTCTCCTGTAAGCCACGCGCAGGCATGAAGCTAGCAGCGGTCGTTTCGTGAGTGACACCCAGCCGAGGAAACGCTAACGCCACCGCGCGACGGCTTTCACCGCGTGACGCCCATCTTCACGTCGCTTGCTCTCCCCGCGGTGCGCTGCTGCTCATTTTGTTCCTGCTCTTGGCAAGACTGAGCTAAAGGCTTTCTTGCTTGCTCCACAATGTTTGCAGCAGCTACACCACACCGCCTTACACCGCATTAACTACAGCACAAACACACACTCCCTGGATTGCCTTTTGCAAAAAGAAGATGTTTCAGATGCCTGGCACAGCAACACTGAATTCATCAGCCTGAAATTTATGTAAAGTGTCAGATGAGTTGGATGAAAATCTACCTCTGGAATTCATTTCTGAATAGTGAAGGGTTATTACTTTGATTTTAAAGGAAAAGCAAAACACAGCCCAGAAGTGCTCAAGCTCTCTGACACGGAGACTCACGTCCACCCATGGATGGCCTCTGGACTAGAGATCATGTTCTCTGCTTCACAAAGCCACCTCTGGCTTGCGCCCTCTTCCACCAAAGTCACAGTTTTAGTTCCCACCTTGCTGCATAGACTCTGTCCTCAATGGAAACAGTGGAGCAACGTGGGCTTTTGGCAAGCGTGGCTCCGTCTTGCTGTGCTCGGAGGCCCACGCAGCGAGCTGAGGCTGGGAAGGGAGGAGGCAGGGTCAGGGCACTGCAGCCGAGAAAGGAGGTGACCTCCGGGAAAGCTGAGGAACTGAGCCGTGTGAGACCCACAGCCTGGCGAGGGGAAGCAGCTTCCGTTCTGCCCTGAGGTACGTGGGCCTGGAATGGAATCAGCACCGCTGCTCACCCTGGGAACGCCTGCGTGGCCGTAGCCAGGGGCTTCCCCAGAGAGTCCTGGGCAGCAAGTGGGCCAAGAACTCTGACTCCCAGATGAGAGCAGGGTCTGTGAGCTGAGCTGAGTAGCCGCGCTGATGGGGCCAGCGAGGCAGACACAGTGCGAACGCAGGTTTCTCACACACGCACACACACAAGCGTCACCTTGTCTGCTGGCCCAGAACCCACAAAGCCAACAGAACTCTGTCCTGTCATCTTGGTGCTGCTGGGTCAGATCGTGGCTTCATCTTCAGCGTACGGTCCCGCAGCCCTCAGCAACAGCTGTGCTGTCTAGGACGCGTGGCAAGACCCAGCTGGGCTCACGTCCTCAGAAGCAGCACTGAATACGGGGACCAGGGTGCTCTAGCCACCCACGGTGCCTGTCGACTGCTGAGCCCACGCACACCTGTCCTGCAGCGCCCCACACCCCAGACCACGCACCGCCGGGCACGCTCACAGGCTTCCACGGGGGCTGCTTTGCGAGAGGCCTTCTCCCACCTCCCTTGCTCCCGTCCTGGCTCTCCTGGCTCCAGACCTTATACCTATTCCTCCCCAGGCACAGCCTTCAAACAGCCAGGGGTAGGTACCTCTTATTTTCCACATCCAAGTTACAAAAGTAAAGGGATGGAGGAACGAACACCCTGTTACCCGACTTGCAAAGATCTTCCCCCAGCATTTAGGACTGTCCTTTTTACAGCCTGCACTCACATTTCAGAGCTCGGGGTATCGCTCGGTGGAGACTGCCTGCCTAGCACGCACCAGGCCTTGGGGCTGACCCCAGCAGCACCAAAGGACAGATCCTAATGCAGCCAGCTTTCCACTGTACCAGACAAAATGGCAAGCACTTGACACTCAAGCACCAGGACTCAAATGCACTTCCTTACATTGCAGGCCATGGGTTCGGCCTCTTACAGACTGGTGCTTCATCTTGGGGAGCTTACTAAGTCACTAATCAGTTTCGTCAGCGGGAGCCGGAGCTGGAGCTGCATCAAGCTCTGCCCACCTGTGGGAGGATCACAACCAGGCCTTGCGCAAAAGGCAACTCAGGCACTGCAGCCACTGAGGCTCAAAGAATGCCCTTCCCCCTTTCTTTCCCGTCTCTGATGGGATCAGTGACCGCCTACAACAGTCAGTGCTGTGCAGTGGTGCAGGAGGGGAATGTGGGGGGGCCTGCGTGCCAGCCCCCGCCCTACTGTGGGGTAACCAGAACTGGGCAGGGATGGATACAAGCGCAGGTCATCACAGTGCACACACAGACACTGCCCAAAATAACCCAGCAGCAGAGTCACCAGCAAAGTGAAAGACAATCAACAGTGATGGGTGCTAGAAACTGACTGCCTTTGCTTTTAATAATGTTTAATAACTGGATCATAAAATTCCTGAAAGCTTGTGAGCTGGCTCCAGCACGCCACACCATCTCACGCTGTCGAGAAGACCCCAGCTGCAGAAGATTGTTAACTGCAGGCCCTTCCGTCCACCTACAGAGCTTTATGGATGCGGGACCTTGAAACACACGCAGGAAGCCCAGGCTTGGAGTCTGTGCAAGCACGTGGCTGCCCAGTGGTGTGTGTCTGTGCAGACGCGCCCTCCTCTGGCCAAGCCCTGTCTGTGAGGACGGGAAGCCGCGCAGCCTCACGCAAGGCAAGCATGCCGCGCCGACAACGAGGTGCAGACACTGCAGCAAACTCACCGTGCTGCGCAGCTCCCTGCGGCCTCACTGCACTCAGCCACGCGTGCGGCCACATTTTATTTAATGTCCCTCCCAGAGGCAAGCACTGAGCCAGGGTGTGGCATTTGGCAGAATCCCCTTCACCCCTCTGGCACTCTGTCTTTACACAGGGAAACTGTGGCACGGAGCATGCAACACGTGCCTGCTGGTAGTCTGGGAAGCTGGGGCTGGAACCCGGCTGCAGACTCAGAAAATGGCTTCGTTCTTCCCGGCCTCCGAGGCACCGCATTTCATCTGCTTATTCAATTGTTCAGACACTGACTCATTTCAAAAGAGATAATAAAACATATTCGTGACTTATGAAATCTCTCCGCAGCCTGCTCTGTTCCAGGAGTGACATTTATGACTCCGACTCGCATCTGCATTAGGCTGTCTGCACGGCGACGCGGCCAGCCGCTCGACGACGTGCTGCGCAGCGGAGGCGACAGGAATTAGCTCTCGGAAAGCCTCCTCCACGCCCCGGGGCGCCGCGTGAGTGCTGGCCACGGAGTGCTGAGAGCACCCTGGGGCAGGCGCAGCTCCCGTCTCGGGAGGACACGTGCGTGTGAGTGCAGCGACCGGTGCGCTGTGTGCAGCACGCATGTCCACATGCTAGGCCCCTGCCACGTGACCCGCAGGAGGCTGGCCAGGCCACCTTGCTTACAGGTCAGGCTGTGCCCCTGAGGTCTGGAAAGAACAACTGAGCTCTGAGTGCCACTGTGGATCGTGGACCCCGCCTGCACTCCCGGCTTCCTGTCTCGGGGACCAGGGCCCCGAATTCGGGGACACGGGCACTGTTTGGCCACGAGGAAGGCTGGGGTGTGGATGCGGACCACGAACCTGAGCCCTGCGTGGGCTTCCTTTGCCCACGGAAGGAAGGACACACGTGTGCGGGCCACGCAGCGCAGACGGCGCAGCTGCATCCCCGAGTCCAGTCCCACGCTGCTGAGGCTGCAGAAATCCTGCACAAGACAAGCAGAGAAGGAAGCTCGGAATTGCACTCAGAGGCTTCCGGGGCTTGAGAGCCGCACCACACGCAGAACGCGGACTGAAGACTCATGCCGCGCTCTGCGCAGGGTGCCCCAGCAGGGAACTTCTGTCCACACCACGCGCTGCCCTTCTGGCTCCTGCCCTCAAAACCGCCGCCCTGGACTGTGAGTTACAGCAGCCACGAGTCACGCAGGAGCAGGCGCTCTGAGTCACGGTGAGGCCGGAGAGCAGCAGACCGACAGGGGGCGCGCGAGGCTCGCCGCGGGCTGCTTAAGCAGGCGCCAAGACCTGCGCTAGACCCGGAGCCCAGCCCACCTCCGCGGTGCCCTGCTGCGCCCGGGACCGGAGGGCCTCCTGCCCGGGCGGCGCGCGTGGGCCCTGGGCGCCACGAAGATCTGGGTCACTTGCTTAATTTTTGTGGAAGAACTCGAAGCCTACAGTATGGTTAATTTGTGAGTGTTTTACTAAAAGAAAAAACAAAACAAAACAAAACAAGAATTACAAAAAGACGATGAAGGAAAAGGAAGAAGAGGGGAAGAGGTGGGAGAAGAGCCCTGGGACTAAGGATGGCGTCTGTGGCGTGGGGCGCTGCCTCTGCCTCTCCGTGCTCGCCCGGGCCACGAGTGGGAGCCGCGTCACCCCTGGGCTTCCCTTCACAGTTCACACGGTGCTTCAGACTGCAAATCAGTGACAAGCGCATTTCAGATTAAGTGTCCATTTCTGACCTCAGTTACACTGAAAATAAACTTTTCACAGGCCATAAATTTTTAGAACCGGCCATAATAAAACAAATATCTGTGTACGAGTCCCTGGGCAGAGACGACTGCTGAGAAGTGTCCTCCGCAGGGTGGGCGGCTCCGTTCCGGTCCGAGAGCGAGCCACAGCGCAGCACGCTGAGGGAAGAATCCGCGTCAAGCGGGCCCCCAGCAGCTGGGGCGGGGCGGCACAGCCCAGCGCGGCGCACCCACGCTCTGCGCTCTGGCCCCCGTGTGCCTCTCCGCACTCCCCACCCCGGGATGTGTGAACAGGAGGAGCAGGAACCTGGGAGCGCAATTTCTTAAAAAGAAACCAAACACTTATTAAATTTGTGATTCGTGAAAGGCGTGCGGCTGGGATCTGCAGGATCAGCGCGAGGGCAGAGTTCCGGCACAGAGCCGTTAACTGCACGTGAGGACACTGCACAGACGCATCGCTCCCCGGAGCTGAAGTTTCCTTTACCCAGCAGAAAGCTAGGGAAGGCGTTTCCTGGCCTCCAGGACAGAAAGGGCAGGTGAGCCAGGCCCCCGAATCTTCGGAGCTCCGAAGGACGTGGATTTAGAGGGAGCTGCGGGGGTGGGGGTACCGAGCAGGACGTGCACGGTGTGAGGCCAGCAGGGACAGGGACCCCAGACCCCTCCCTGGGGCAGGGCGGTGCCTTCCCAGCTGGGGCAGCCCATAGGAGGGCGCGAGGCTCCTAGCCGGGAGGCTTCGCCTCTCCCACATTGATGCCCTGGTGTTCAGCGACAGCTGCCACTTCCTCTTCCCGAGGAGAGCAAGAGCGGGGCTGTAGGGTACATCTGACGGGGCACTTCCCCAGCCCAGGCTGGGCCAGGGCCACCAAGGCCGCACTGGGCTGCAGTACAGCCGCTGCTCTGAACTTGCCGCTGGGTCCTCTGCAGAGGGCAGACAGAGCAGACTCTGAGGTGTCCCCGGCAGAAAGCTCCCTTCTGAAAGATCTGGGAATCACTGCATATGCCTGGCCATCGCCAAGGAACCTGAGATGTAGGCTTCCACAAGCAAACCTGGGCCTTCTTGTCATATGCTTGCTATTACCAGTTTTCTAGGAGGCCACAATTGTGTCTACTTTTATTGTTGGAGTCAACCTTTCCGTGGACTCTAAGGCAGTTGGGAGAATTCAGTAAAGAAAACCCCAGCCGTGTGCAGGCCAGGTTCACCCTGGAGCTGGGGTCTCGTGGAAACCACCCCGGTTCCCCATGAGCCAGGTTTCCTGTGCAGCAAGACGCCCCAGGGCTCCACGAGGGCGAGGCTGCCCACATGGCCCCCACATTCCGAGCAGTAGCCCTTCTCCCAGCCCCTGCAAATAACACCAGCCAAAAGGAAAGGGGGCAGGAGCAGGCAGCAGGCCCAGCCTTAGGAGGAGAGGCTGTGGCTGGTAAGGAAAGCGCAAGGTCTAGGATCTCAAACTCACCAATTCCATTCCACAAATTTTTGACATTTAGTGGCTTCTCTGAGCAGCACAGCCGCATGCTGTGGGGCCTTACACTGAGTGTCCCTGCCCGATGCCTGGGCAGATCTACTCTGTGTTATGGGACCAGGCACAGCCTGGGGCAGTGTGGGGTCACCAAATGGCCCTGGTTGTGCTCTACACAGGCACTGCCAAAGGTCAGCACACACAAAGCCATTCGAATCCACTGAAGGCGACTACAAATGCAGTTTGAGACGACCTCCGTGGGCCTGGGGTCTGCTCTGGCCCTTCTCTCTGGATGCCCGGGCCTCCCCAGCATCTGAGGCACATGGGGCGGCTCCCTCTGCCCAGCCTGCTTCTAGCTCTGCCGCCTGTGCTTTCACAGAGGTCCTGCAGCAAGGCACGCAGGTCCCTCACTTGAGCCACTGAGGCTCCTGCAGGAGCCCAGGCAGAGGGCGCAGCATCCCTTCCACCTGCAGCTGCTGGAGCAGGCAGTCACACGTGTACTGCTCTGCAGGAACACGGGGCTCTTGTTCTGTTGAGCAGAGCTTGTCCAAATTCTAAGAGCCATTCACAGAGGACATGTGGGCAGGCTGGAAAACCATAGCCCGGTAACAAAACAACACACGGAGCCTGTTTCTGCCAAAGCTGCCTTACAATCCCGCGGGGTGCGGGCACAGTGCGAGTCCTAATTGTCAGGTTTCAGCTTACGGCACTTAAGGCCTGGCACGTGTGCCTTTGCCACTGCTCCCCACAGATCGCACCCATCTGCAGGCTCTTGGTTGCCGACTACACTAGTCCATGCGTGCTGGGCACTGTGCGAAGGGAAGGGCGAGAGGCTCACGCCAGCTGTCACAGTGATAAAGTGAAATGCGAGTTCAGGGGTTCTCTGGGGGACTCGCAAGCGTCACACAAAGTAGAGGCTGAGTGGCTACCGCTGACCTCCTGCCACTGCTGTGAGCCGACCTCTAGGCACAGCTGCCTTTCAGCTCAGAGAGGGGACAGAGAGCCTGGCAGGCCGAGGCCGGGTCCCCAGGCGCGCTGTGCAGGCGGGTGCAGCAACCTGGCAGCTGGGCCGGGGCAGCAGCTGAGCACGGAGACCTGCACCCACTGTCTCTGCCGTGAGGGCGGGGCCAGGGCGCCACCAGGGACACCCACGCAGCACCCGCTGAGCACAGTGCTCTCCTGGGCAGGGAGCTTCTGGGAGGCAGGGGAGGGGAAGGAAAGACAGAGCACGCACAGTGGCACGGGACGGCGCGCGCCTGTGTCTAGGAGTCTGCGTGTCCGTGACCACGTATCTGTTGTCTGTGTCTCTGTGTCTGTCTGTGTCCTTGTCTCTGAGTGTGTCCATGTGCCCGTGTCTATGTCCGTGTGTGCTTGTGCGTGTGTGTCTGCAGTGACCGCGTCTGCGCCTCTGTGTCCATGTGTGTGTGCTGTGACCACGGGGGACCATGTGTGTCGGCTATAACCACGTATGTCTGTGTCCATGTCTCCATATGTTTGTATCCGTGTCTGTGCATCTGTGGTCATGTGTCTGCGTGTGTGACCATGTGTGTCTGTATCTGTGTGTCTGTTTGCGTCTACTTTGTTTGTCTGGGTCTCCTGTGTCCATGTCTGCTGCGTCTGCTGCGTGTATGTGTGTGTGTGCGTGTGTGTGTGTGCGTGTGTGCCAGGGAAGATTTACTGAAAAACAAAGGAAGCGCTGAGTGCCGGCGTGAGGGATGGGCCAGAGTGAGGCCCTCCCTACTGCTGCTCAGGGGCGCCCGCCTGGCGGGGGGAGCAGGAGGCCCCAGGCTGGAGCCCCACCAGAAGCACAGGGCGCTCTCTAAATGACCGAGCAGCCTGCATGTGCCCGGGAGGCCGGGACAGCGCTGGAGGGCAGTGCCAGGGGAGCTTGGGCGGGAGCGATGCAGGTGTAGGAGACGGACACCACAGCACACAGGTGCCAGACGGTCACCCAGCAGTCCCCGCAGCATATGCAAGTCATACAAACAGACAAAGCTCTCGAAAAGCCTGGGTGGAAACCAGCAGAAAGGACTCCTGCTGTGAAATCCTCCTTTTGGTACAAATCAGAAGGACTTCTGGTGAGGGCTTTCCTTAGAGCAACTAAGTGCTGTAGGCAAAAGCCCAGCAACCACACTGCCCCCCAGAAAACTAACTGTCCCCACCTTTGTCCAGGAAGACACCTGGACAGGGCCAGCAACTCACTTCCTGCCACATGAACAGCATCCACCCAGGGCATGGGCAGGAGGAGACATAGTGGCTGTTGGAGCTCTGCGCATCCGTGTGGGTGCCAGGCAGGCTGCTGTGCACCACATGCCACCCCCCCATGTCTGGCTGCAAAGGCTGGCCAGCTCAGAGGCGTTAGGAAATCCTGGGTCCACAGCTGTCGTTGAGCACAGCTGATCTTCAGGGAGTGCTCTCCCTGCCACCCTCTCATCTCCAAATGCATCATCCACATGTCTCGTCCTCTTCCTTTTCCTGAGCTCTACCCTTTCTTTTAACTTTTCTTCATGTCCTGTTGAACTTGAGTGTTCAGGGCTGCGGAAATGTCTCGCCAGCTGGTGGGGATGCTCCAATCAGGCAGCTGATTGGGTGACGGGGCTCTGTAGGCTTTGATTATTTCCAAATGACAAGGTAGCTTTAGGAAAGTGTGAGGAATCCAGCCGACTCCCAGCTTCCGCGCCATGCCGAGCTTTCCACGAGCTGGCTCCTGTGCGTCTCCAACAAGCCTGCCCGCACCACCAGAACAGCCCCGAGAGCTACTGGTCTACCAGGGCCCACTGCAACAGTGAACACGCAAACTGCTCCCTGATGTTCTATTCCCTTAGAAAAGTACAATTTCTCTTAATAATGTAATTTTCTCAGATTATTAAAATATGTCTTCAAGCTTTCGAGCATAATATACTAGATTCTGGAGCATATTTTAACAGTTATTTTTGATCTTGCAGTTGCTGTCAGTGGCAAGGAAAACTGCTCTACAGCTTTCACCCCATGGCGAGGCTGAGCTGGGGTCACCCCGAAGGCCAAGCTCGAAGGCCTCCACAGTGGGCAGGTGCAGAACGCTTCCCTCTGCAGCCCACGTGGCCCCTTGGTCCTCGTTAACTTTGCCTTCATTTCCCAACAGTGTGCTAAGGGAGGGTTTTTTTTTGGTGCTGTAGGAAGTGGCAAGAACGATAAGCGTGTTCAAGCTGAAGGGCACTGTGGAGGATGACTGGCAGCACATCCTCCACCGCAGCACATTCTTAATTTTTTTATTTAAACATGGACCATATTTCTGATCACACCTCTACATGCATCTACATGTGTCTACATGCATCACATAGATACATGTAAGATACATAGACACACGTATATAGCCAGCATGCAATCATTTTGTGATTCAACCAATCACAAATGAAAATATGAAGAAAAGAAAGTTACATCTGTATTGAAAACGCGAAGATCCTTTCCTTGATGTTAATTTCCAAATAACGTAACCTAAGATCTATTTGCAGTCACCACTGCGCTAAGTGTTACAAACGGCCCAGAGAGGATTCGAAGGTTCCCTCCCAGGCTCCTCCCGTGTGTGCGACCATCTGAGGGAACATTCGGGGGCGCACCCGGGCACCCAGGGACACGGAAGCCCAGGCCGCAGGTGCAGGCCCCGGCCCCCTCCTCGGTCTGGACAGCAGCGCAAGCTCACCTGTCGGTCTCTGCACCTGCCTTGCAAAGCACAGCATGAGCCACAAGGAGGCGCAAGGGAGCAGCCCTTCCCGGGCCCACCATGCTCCTAGCTGCCCCTTTGAAGGCACATCGTTATGACACCCTGTGTGAAGCTTTTCTTTTACCTGCTTCTGGTTTACATGTAATACCAGGCTCAGCAGTCACGAGACAACACAGGAAACATTCGTCGCTAGAACCCATGTTTTCCGTGTAGGGATCAAACAGGGATGCGGTTTTCCCAGGTGCCGTTAGGATGGGGGCGGCGGGGGACTGCTGGAGCGGCGCTCAGACGCGCATCACTGAGACGGCAGGCACTCCTCACATTTTCCTGAGGAAGTCCGTGCTTCACACCCTCGGCCCCAAGCGACGACGCAGCGACCTACGAGCCGCAGCGACCTACGAGCCGCACCTCCTGGGGAGTGGGTCTCAGGGCCCCTGTGGAAGCCAAACTCCGCAGATGCCCGAGTCCCCACACAGCAGCGTGGAGCCCATGCCACCCCGTGCAGTGCCTGCACCTGCTCTGTCCGTGCCGCGCTGACAGCCGGGGACAAAAGGCGTGACAGGTGCCTTGTCTGGGAAGTGACAAGAGCAGTCTGCACATGTGCAGTTACAGGCATAGTTTTTTCAAACATTTCCGCCCCACAGCTGATTGTGTGAGTGGTCGGAGAAGTCACAGAATCAGAGGCTGCCGGGCTCCATCAGGCAAATCGTTTAAATAGCTCAACTCTCCCGTCTACTAATTGAACATAGAGCAGAATATCTTGCACCGCACAGCAACTCAAGGTGGGGTTTGGGGCTGCCCTTTGGAAAATAAAAGTTACAGATCACACACACACACACACACACACACATATGTATATATGTACATATTGCATTTATGTTGACACGCTTTCAAGTCAAACAAGTTGCACTTATCTCCTTGCCATTTATTCAAAAGTGACTGTATGCGAGTATCTCCCTGAGGGTTACAGAGCATAATATTTCTGAAAAATAAAACTCTTAGGGTATGGCTTGAAATCGTTAACCTACTGACGGCAGGGGTTAGAAGGCACTGCTCAGGACAACTTCATGCAGCAATCTGCTCCCTGGGGGGGACCCACCCCCACCTCCAGCCCCACCCCCACCCCCAGCCCCACCCCCACCCATTTGGTCAGCTTCGCATGGAAATGAGCCCAAGCTCAGTCTCCTTCATCAGGCAAACATCTACCACGTGGGCAGAAGCTTCTCCCAGGCTGGGGTCCCCCTTTCCTGCTGAGCCCTCTGAGGAGTGGGCTAGACGTCCCAGGCAGGCCTTCTGCTGCCTCCAGAGCCAGGCTGGCTGTCGGGAAGACTACTGAGAGATGCTCAAGGCGGTTTCCCACACGAGAACAGTCTAAAGGCCGTATTTCCATCTATGACTATTTATGAGAAATTTTGTTAAGCCAGACAGCCGACATATCTGCGAGCCTCCCTCAAGCCACACATAATCTGCAGCATGCAACAGAAGTCACATAGGAGTCCCATGGAGGGGCTCTCGTCCCCGAACTGCTGATGAGGGGGGAAAGGAGGCAGGGACTCAGGCATCGCTGGGTACGGGCCTGTGTGTGCGTCTTGCAAACCCAGTCCTCTTTCCTTGTGGAGACGCCTAGTGGGAAGCGTCCCTCCCGATCTCAAGGTATAACTGACATAGCAAGACCCCACTGCTGACCACAAAAGCCAACCAGCCACGCATGATGGGGCCACGTGTGGAGGGATTCCCTGAAGTGAACAGCCCGTAGCCAGCTGTATTCTGGGGACCTTGCCTGGCCGCTGTCAGCAGTGCCACCCTGCACTTGTGTTTTGGAAGTCACACTTGGCCTTCCAGGTCACCCTCAGCTTCCCAAGCTTGCTTCTGAGTAACGAAAGCTATTGGATTATCTAACAGATTTACCCTTTACTGAATTTAATTTAAAGCTAACTCATTTTAAAAACCACAATTGCCTGCATGGAAAAACCTCGACTTGAAAAATTTGTATAATTTCAACACAGAAAAACCAATTGTTTGAAATTTAATAAACCATTTTCCTCTCAGGCTCAAAAACCAGGGGCAGCGCAGACTAGGACTTAATGTGCAAATTATCAACTTCCACAAACAGAGGCTTAGAGTCACGATCTGAGGGCTTTGCTTCACAGTGTACTCTCCAATGCCTCAGCCAATATATTTCTAAATATCCCAAGAGACTACTTCCGAGCCCGCTCGCTTCACCAGCCCAATATCTCAGAGCAGGTGGGTAATTTTCTCCAATCTTGGTTTCAATTTTTCCTTGGAAATTTCACCTGAGCTGACACCCTTCATATTGGCTGGAATTTCATTGATACTGACTGCTTGGCTATTCCAAATTTCATAGTCTGCTTTCAGAGCTCTGGGCCAAGCTCTGTTCCATTGGCCAGCCCAGGTGACAGGCTTCGGAATCTTGGGTCCCTGTCCCCTCTGCCATGCTTCAAGCCCCGCCCAGCCAGCTTGACACGGGCCAGATGGCAGGTGGCACATGCTCTGTCCTAGCCTGGGTCTGACCAGGCACGGTGATGGGCAGCCAGGCTCTCGTCCCACGGAGTCTTCTCACTGGTCGGGTGGGCACCTTCTCACCTCCCAGTGCCACGGGTGAAGGGTACTGTGCTGATCCATGCAGGCAAATGCAGGGTGTGGCACACAATCCCTGCAAATTAGCTGCTGTCAGTATTCTCAGCATTGCCACCCCCTCCTGGACCTGTGGGGATTAACGCTGGGGCACGCCATAGCACACAATGACCAGTCCTGCGGAGCTTGGCTTGGAGTCACCCTGGGAGGATTCGGCCCGAGCCTTCCCTTGCCAGCCCAGGAAATGAGCTCGGCTGAGGCTGGGCCTCTGTCTGGGAAGCCCACCACAGGGACATGGGCCACTTGCTCTCCCGGCCTCTTTCTTCTCTTAGAAAGTCCTGTGTCCGTCTGCAAACTCTGCCTCACACTACCTTTGTAGAGCCAGGATGCACCTTGAATTTGGGCTTCTCTCCTAAAGCCGACCACAGGGGGCAGCAGAGGCCAGCAGGGCGCAGAACAGTTCCCCCGAGACAGAGTTCCCAGAGTGGCTGCGGCCTCTATCATCCGTATGCACAAAGCCAAACTGGAGGCCCTGGGGACTATGATGAAGTCAGCACGCTGGCGGGGCTGAGTCCTGGCCCTCACCAAGGACCAGGGCTGCTGCTAGACCAGGTCACCCACTCCTGAGAAGCCAGAGGACCTTGGCTCCTACCTCTTCAGGTTGTGACAATGCCTTGCACATTTGGCCTAGATAGCTTCCAAGTGCACACACTGAACTGTGTCTGTTTCCTTTCAAGTTGAGGGATGCTGGGAAGTTCACAGGAATACATTTCCGTTGGGTAAGAGACACCAGGAACCCAGCCTTACCCCATACCTCTGTCTCTGCACTGCAAACCTAAAGATGTTTACAAACAAGCCTCGCAGAGGTTTTTAAAAAATGGACTTTTAGAAAAGTGGCTGGTGGCTCGATGTTCCTGGAAGGTGATGGACGTCCACTAGCAGCAGCTGGACATGGCCTGCGGTCCCCTCTGCCTTGGGTGGCGCAGCAGCAGCTGGACATGTCCCGCGGTCCCCTCTGCCTTGGGTGGCGCAGCAGCAGCTGGACATGTCCCGTGGTCCCCTCTGCCTTGGGTGGCACAGCAGCAGCTGGAC